>CAUYLG010061944.1:0-20310 GCA_963573385.1 Cacajao melanocephalus
ATATTCCTGGACTAACTGATACCACCGTGCCTCGTCGCCTGGGGCCCAAAAGAGCTAGCAGAATCCGCAAACTTTTCAATCTCTCTAAAGAAGATGATGTCCGCCAGTATGTTGTAAGAAAGCCCTTAAACAAAGAAGGTAAGAAACCTAGGACCAAAGCACCCAAGATTCAGCATCTTGTTACTCCACGTGTCCTGCAGCACAAACAGCGGCGTATTGCTCTGAAGAAGCAGCGTACTAAGAAAAATAAGGAAGAGGCTGCAGAATATGCTAAACTTTTGGCCAAGAGAATGAAGGAGGCTAAAGAGAAGCGCCAGGAACAAATTGCGAAAAGACACAGACTTTCGTCTCTGCGAGCTTCTACTTCTAAGTCTGAATCCAGTCAGAAATAAGATTTTTTGAGTAACAAAGAAATAAGATCAGACTAAAAAAAAAAAAAAAAAAAAAAAAAAACAAAAAAAACACAAAAAAACAGGCCATGCCTTTATACCTGTAGAATGTATTCAAGCTGACCCTGGGTGTGGCAGGTTTCTTTAGCTATGGAAGTTCCTGAAGAGGGCTGACAGCTGAGGATTGTGCGCAAGTGGCAAGCATTCTCAGAGCTGAGGGATGTCTCATTCTAGAAGTGAGATTTTGATGGCAAGCCAAAGCGCCACTATAGTTTGTCACTATTTCTGTCTCTTACATAGTAGAGAGAAGATAGGTAATTAAAAATAGTACTGAAAATTCTTTCAAATTTGTAAGCATTTTGTCACTAAGGAGAATTCAAAGAGGGAAACTGGTGGATTGATCCTGGCAAAGCCTTATAGGTGATCATATTGTTTTTCCACTTAAATCTCATTGCTGTTTTCCTCTTGTTTTAGGAAAGCTAAAGTCTTACGTCCTCAGAAGGACTCCTCAGATGGGGCATTATGTGCCCTGTTCCTGCATCTGCAGAATCACGGAGGACAACTTCATCTCAACACATCCATGTTGTTTTCTCTGCCTGTGGGTTGTGCCTGGCTTTTTAAAGTTTCAGGGCCTTTGCATATATTTTTGCTTGGAATGCTTTCTGCCCTTTCTGCCTGGACAATTTGCATTCATTTTTAAGGTTCTTGTCTAAATGTTTCTTTCTCAGAGAGGCACTTTCTAACTCTCAATCTAGATCAAGGCCACTTGTGATATGCTCTCACAATGCCTGTCCTCTGTAGCTGACCTTTTCAGCACTTATCATAGCGATAACCACATAGTTATTTATGTGTTTAGCTGTTCAGTGACTCTCTCTCTTCCTCTGCCAAGTTTTATGAAGGCAAGAACTACGGCTATTTTCTTCTTTCCTCTTTCCCCAGCACTTACCTCAATGCCTAATATGGGAGCTTAATACATATTTGTTGAGCGAATAAATAAATGGTAATAGTGATACTGTACAATGGTCAATAGTATGGCTCTGGAGTTTGGATTCAAATCATCCAGATCCCCACTTGTCCACTGAGAGTTCCGTAAACTAGTTCTCTACATAAACAATGTAGGAATTTTATCAGTTCATGTTCATCTTGTCAGACTGGGAGAACTTATCCTCAATAACCATACCTTAGACAAATAAAGTGGAATGAAATATCTATCAGCTGCAGTACAACATAGCAATTAAGCACACACACTGTCTGGGCTGAATCTCAGAACTGTCATCTTGGCCACAATGTTTACCTCTTTGAGTAACAGTTTCCTTAGCTGTAAATGAGAGTAACTCATTGGACCAAACTCAAAGTTACTATGTTTCAAATAGGCTCAAATACGTAAGGAACAGCATCTGGCTCATAGTGCTTTGTATGTGTTTGCTATGATCAATTATTACTTATTAATTTAGGTTGGCCTGAGACCTGGAGCTGATTAGCTGCATAAGACATTTCCTTTAGGTGAGAAAGTCCATGCCATGGACCAGAAGGCTGTCAAGTAGAGAAAGAGTAAGAGTAAGGAAAACAGGATATTCTCTGGAAATATTTCCAGCAAGTTGTGGAGGGCCTAGTGGGTGCCTCTTCTCTACTCCAGAGATAATGATGTCTGAAAATCCAGGGTGGATGATTTAGACCTAGAACTCTGCCCCTCTTCCCAAAGAGTGTGCACATCCTTGCAGCTTCTGGCCACTTGTTCCCCTCATTCATGATTCCAGAAAGGCCACTATCCTTTGATAAGTAGGGCCTTTCTTTAATCATTCAGTTCACAACACAACTGATGAGGTTATGGTTTTCTTTAGCTATACCCTAGGCCCAAGGGAAAAGTCTCATCACCTTGATTTCAGTTCCTCCTTTCACCATTTAATATCTCTTAGAGTGGGCACTTCTGCAGGTAGTACCTGATTATTTTAGAGCACTTTATAGTAGTCATCAAACTGGAAACCTGAAGACTGGGATTCTAATACTTGAAGTGAAATCTGGATTTTATTCTGACTTCTATACTAACTGTGTGAACTTCGGTAAGACCTAGGGGTTCAAGTTCCCTCATTAATAAAATGAAGCAAAAAGGGAAAGTCAAATGGAAATTCTTATAGGTTTACAATCCAGTGATTATACATCATGATCTGAAAAAAGCCAATACAATCATCCCCCAGTATCCACTGGGGATTGGTTCCAAGAGAAACTGCAGATACTAAAGTCCATGGATGTTCAAGTGTCTGATATCAAATGGCACAGTATTTGCATATAACCTATGCACATTCTTCTGGGTGTTTTTGTTTTTGTTTTTTTGGAGACAGGGTTTTGCTCTTGTTGTCCAGGCTGAAGTGCAGTGGTGTGATCTTGGCTCACTGAAACCTCCGCCTCCTGGGTTCAAGTGATTCTCCTGCCTCAGTCTCCAGAGTAGCTGGAATTACAGGCGTATGCCACCATGCCCAAGTAATTTTGTATTTTTAGTAGAGACAGGGTTTCTCCATGTTGATCAAGCTGGTCTTGAACTCCCAACTTCAGGTGATCCTCCCGCCTTGGCTTCCCAAAGTGCTGGGATTATAGGCATGAACCACCGCGACTGACTGCATATTCTTCTGTATACTTCATGATCTCTAGATCACTTATAATACCTAATACAATGTAACTGCTATGGAAATAGCTGTTATCCTGTATTGTTTAAGAAATACGAACAAGAAAAAGTCTATACATGTTCAGTACAGCTGCAACCATCCATTTTTTAAAAAATGTATTTATTTAACTTTAGGTGCATACTATATCTGGCATTTCTCCCCATGTTATCCCTCCCCACCCTTCCCTCCTTCCCCACCCCACACTGTCTCTCCCCTACACCCCCAACTGCCCCCAGTGTGTGATGCTCCTCTCCCTGAGCAACCATCCATTTGTAAAGAAAAATATATTTTTGATTTGCAGTTGATTGAATCCAGGGATAAAGAACCCACAGATAACAGAGGGCCAACTCATCACCTTAATTTCAGTTTTTGTCCTATGCATATGTACCTATGATAAAGTATAACTTATAAATTAGGCATAGTAAGATATTAACAACTAAAAATAAAACATTTGTAACAACATACAATTAGGCATAGTAAGATATTAACAACTAATAATAAAATAAAACATTTATAATAACATCCTGACTTACAAGTTGACAAGATATCTTGAATTTATGATGGGTTTATCGGGATATTAACTACATGTTCAATTTACAAGGTTTTCAATTTATGATGGGACATCACCCCATCATAAGTCAAGGAGCATCTATACTGTAATAAAAGCTATGTGAAGTTGGTCTCTCTCTCAGAATATCTTACTGTACCAGGGACAAAGTGGGGACTACTATACATTTAGGACAGAAACTTGTACTGAGGCCAGGCGCGGTGGCTCACGCGTAATCCCAGCACTTTGGGAGGCCGAGGCGGGCAGATCACGAGGTCAAGAGGTCAAGACCATTCTGGCAAACATGGTGAAGCCCCGTCTCTACTAAAAATACAAAAATTAGCTGGGCATGGTGGCGCTCGCTTGCAGTCTCAGCTCGGGAGGCTGAGGCAGGAGAATTGCTTGAACCAGGCAGTCAGAGGTTGCAGTGAGCCGAAAGCTACTGCATTCCAGCCCGGCAACAGAGCGAGACTCCGTCTCAAAAAAAAAAAAAAAAAAAAAAATAAGTAATGAATATTTTACAAGTGAAAAAGTTACTCATTTTTCTTTGTGTTTACTTTCCAATGTGGATTTGGTACAAAACATAAAAACTCTCCTTGTCAGTTGCTGCACGGGCGCGGTGGCTCACGTCTGTAATTCCAGCACTTTGGGAGGCCAAAGCGGTGGATCACTTGAGGTCCGGAGTTCGAGATCAGCCTGGCCAATTTTTTTTTTCCCCGAGTCTTCTTGTTCTGTCGCCCAGGCTGGAGTGCATTGGCATGATCTTGTCTCACTGCAACCTCCACCTCGGGGGTTCATGTGCTTCTCCTGCCTCAGCCTCCCACGCCCAGCTAATTTTGGTATGTTTAGCAGAGACGGGGTTTCACTATGTTGGCCAGGCTGGTCTCAAAATCCTGACCTCGTGATCCGCCCGCCTAGGCCTCCCAAAGTGCTGGGATTACAGGCGTGAGCCACCGCGCCCGGCCCCTTATTGCAATTGAGAGTAGCACAATGGCTGCAAGTTCTAGATCTGGAGTTTCTAAATAGCTGGGTTCCAATCCCTGCTCTGCCACTTATTAGCTGTACGATCTTCATTCATTTCTCAACCTCTCTGGGTCTGAGATTCCCTTAAAGCCGGGGTAATACAGACGAATAGGATTTCCTAACTAGGACTAGACTTTCTCAATTTCTTGACTCAGAGGGGCAAAAATAGACTGAAATGGAAAGTGAAGGCCTTCAGGCTCAGCCTTACAGCCGCTCCTAGGAGGGTAAAGCTCCGGGAAAAGGGAGGAGACCCGAGAGGGGTCGGACCAATGAGGCTGCGGGCGGGACGGGAGTTCCCGCCTTTGGGCGGCGTGCGCGCTCACCACGCTCGCACGCATACTCATACGCACGCACGCACGCTGCGGAAGCGCGCGCGCGCAGGCCCAGCCCTCGTCGCCGCCGCCATTTTAGCTCCTAGTTCCGGCCGCACCGTGTGGGCTGTGGAAGCGGGAGGGGTGGGGGTCCTCCAGAGTTAAGTGGCTGTCCTCGACTGTGCCCATACAGCAGCCAGCTTTCTTCCTTAATAGTCGCTCATTCGAAGAGTGCGAGGATGTCCAAGCGGCACCGGTTGGACCTAGGGGAGGATTACCCCTCTGGCAAGAAGCGTGCGGGGACCGATGGGTAAGCCAGGCCGGGGGCGCGAGGCAGGGATTAGGGGCTTTGTTGGGGTCCCAGCAGGGAGCGGGCCAGGGCTGGCCTGACCGAGCGGGTCCTGGAGCCCAAGCCTTTGTTTCCCTCTGGGCTGGGTTCATCAGCGCTGGGTCGGAGAATCGTGGCGCCCGTTCTGCCCGGCAAGGGCGCGGGGGGTTGCGTGCGGCGGGGCCGCTGCCTGGCCCAGTCCGGAGGGTGGAAAGGCCTGCGGTGGCCACGAGGGCGCCTCTTCCCCCAGGCCGAATCGAGCGGGAGTCACTTTCTAGGGCGTCCGGCGGGAGTGAACTGCGGACCTCGTGGCCTCGGTTCCCGTGGAAGGCCTGGTGCCGGGGGAGAGGGTGGGGGAGGGTGCGGCGTTAGTATTTGCTTCCAAGGGCACCAGGTACTTCCCAGGATGTGTGGGCGCGGGGAGGGTCTGGGTGGGGGCGCGGCCGGGCGCTCCAGAGGGGGAAGGCGGAGGGCGGAAAGTGAGAACAGCGTGTGGATCCTAATGTAGGCTGGGGTGGGGGTGGCGGGAGTTGAGAAAAGCCAGCAAATGGGGAGTTCTCGGGGAAGTGGGAGTAGAGGGCCTGTCGGGAGAACGGAAAACGTGGAGTAATATACCTGATGGGCTGGAAGGCTGGTGTTTTGGGGCGGCTGAGTTTAGTTTGGCGGGAGAGAGCGTGCCTCGGTCCATTCAAACACTTCAAAGTAGATACTAGGCAAACTTCCGCCCTCTGCCAACGCTCCCGCCATCTCCTTTATTTTCTGCTTTGGTTAAAACAGTGGTTACTGAATATCCCATGGGGAAGGATTAGAAGGTATTCTCTTTTTTTCGTCGTTTATTTTCTATCCCTGTCCCACTTGTCTTCGAAAGTAGCTTTTGAAATAAGGGATCATGTTCAAAACGTGTTTTTAGTATTTATGGCGAAACACCGCCCATGTGGAAGTTGAGAGTTGAAATACACAAGCTCATGGTGTTTCAGATTCCTTTCCTTAAAGATGCCGAGGAATTTAGCAGTTAAGCAGTTTCATGAAAGTCATTTTTTGTTCTCTGTATGTTTTCATTGCTGAAGTACAAAGACCTGTTTGGATAATTGAGGCAAAACCCACAAAAGCCCGAATATCCAAATACTTTGCATAATGTCGTCATTTTGTTGTGTGCTTGTGATACAGAATCACTGTGTCAAGTCATTTGTATAGCTTGTGTGTATTTTTCACCTGAAGTTATTCATTGAAATTGATTTCCAGGGATCTGTTTAGTGTCATTGTAGAGTATAAGCCAGGATAGGATGTACTTTTTGAGGCCTTCCCATATGTTGAATTATTCAGTAGCGAGCAGAAACATGTCACATTTTAATTTTGTGAGTTCTGTAGTTTACGATATTAGACATTGTAAAAAGACAATGACATTTTAGGAGAAACTCTCCTTAGGTATCCCCCCTCCCCCACCATTACCCCCGCAAAACGTTAGTGCCTCTGAGCTGTATGTCAGAGACTCTTAGATCTGGAAGCAACTTAAAAAAGACTGTAATCATCTCTACTCAAGAAATGAGAAATAGAGAACAGAGTTATGGTGGCTTGTGCAAGTTTACAACAGGATCTAGAACCCTGCCTTTATCAGTTTCATTCGGCAGCACACAGTTCCAGTACTGTAGTTAAGAATCATTACAGCCTATTTTAATGACATTTATAATAAGTTGGTAAAGTAGGGAACACTTAGTTCTTGATTTCTCTGAAGCAAAAATAAATTGCTGTCATCTGGAACTGATGTCTCTCACAGGAGGTCAGATTGGAACAAAATATTCTGGGACGGAATGAATGAATTCATTTGTATTTCTGCATATGTGCACCATTTAAAATGCTTTCCTTGGGATTAGTGGTCCCACGATATGTATATGTGATTGTTTCCTTTCTCTTGCAAGAACGGATATCCTTAGTGAAAATATGGACTTTGGGGATCTGATGGTAACTTTATGATTTCCTTGCATATTATTTGGAATTTGCCTGTGGATAAAGGAGAGTTCATCTTTGGAATAATGCCCAAGTTATGAGAAATTCTAGAGGAAAGTTTTTATACTAATTATGTCATTTGAGTGCCATTTCTCATAGAACTGGTTTTATTTAACCGTGGACCTAACAATGTTTATCAGCATCAGGATTTTTTTTTCCCGTACTTCATAATTTTAAGTCACTTGTTGACTGCAATGAAATCCTGCAGATTTTTTTAACCCTGTTAACAGGTGGTTTTATCTGAGAGCATAAGCTTGTCGGTCTTACAAACTCCACTGCAAGACAGGATTGTCCCATTTTTCCAATACTGAGAAGGGAAGGTAATTCAGTGGGAGATTTCACTTATATTAATGCTCCCAAACAACTTTGAAATCAGGTGGAGTTATTATAGTTTTCTGGTGCATATTCTGGCCTCATTTCTTTTTTTTCTTTTTGTCAACCCACAGAATCTTCACTATAAAATTATTACCAGAAGACAACTTACTGTTGAAGTATGGAAACAAGTTTTTCATGTTAGGGACGTTTTTCACGATATTACCAGCTGATAAGAGTTTTTCCTGTTAATTATGGCAAAGTAAAGCTAGTACATTAATACTGTGATAACAATTGTAGAGCACGCACATTTTCATTACAATCCTATATGGTAGTTGAGGTTAAAGTAACTTGCCACGGAACGTAAGAAATGTTTATATACAAAGGTTTAAAAAAAAGGCTTTCCTTAAAATCTTCATCTTCATCTTTGGATAATATGTTTTTGGTGAACATTTTTTAAGATCTCTGCATATTGACTCACAAATATGAACTATAATATTTAATATCAGTGGAATCAATGCGTGTCATTTTATACTTTGATTTTTTTTTCCACTCAGAAATGTCATTAACTGTAGGTATACATTATGCTTTTAAATTTGCTGCCATAGTACTCCAGTTGTAAAAGTATCTCGTCAGTTATTTAACCAATATCCTATTCATTGATGTTTAGGTAGTTCTCTAGTTGTTGCTATTTTATAAATGGGCAGTATGATGAACATTCTTACACATACATATTTGCACACATCCTTAAGAGAAATTCCTGGAAATAGGATTGACAGAGAAAAAGCAAGGTTTATTGCCAGGTGTGGTGGTTCACGCCAGTAATCCCAGCACTTTGGGAGGCTGAGGCAAGTGGATCACGTGAGGTCAGGAGTTCAAGACCAGCCTGGCCAACATGGTGAAACCTATTTTTGTCTCTACTAAAAATACAAAAAATTAACTGGGCGTGGTGACACGCACCTGTAGTCTCAGCTACTCGGGAGGCTGGGGCAGGAGAACTGCTTGAACTCAGGAGGCAGAGGTTGCAGTGAGTGGAGATAGCACCACTATACTCCAGCCTGGGTAACAGAGTGAAACTCCATCTTTAAAAAAAAAAATGCTTATTTAATATACTCTGATTTCGATGACCAGTTACATCTTCATTAGCAGTACTTCAGTGCTTGTTATTTTTTATTTTTATTTAATTTTATTTTTTATAAGTAGGGTCTTCCTCTGTTGCTCAGGCTGGAGTGCACTGGTGTGATCATGGCTCACTGCAGTTTCAAACTCCTGGGCTCAGGTGATCTTCCTGCCTCAGCCTCCCAGGTAGCTGAGACTACAGATGTGCCACCATACCTGGCTAATTTTTAAGTTTTTTTGTGAAGATGGAGTCTCACTATATTGCATGGGCTGGTCTTAAACTTCTGGCTTCCAGTAACCCTCTTACTTTGTCCTCCCAAAGCACTAGGATTACATGTGTGAGCCGCCAGGTCTTGCCCTCCGTGTAGGATTTTAACATAGTATTAGAACTTTAAAAAGATCTTTAGTAATAACTGATACTGGGCATTTGCAATGTGCCAGACAACACTTTAAGCACATCGTGTATATTAACTCATTTATCCTTTTGATACTGCACAAACTAACAACCACATCTTAGAGGTGAGGAAAGAAATAACTGTGCTCGTATAGTTGGCTTAAGTCTTAAGCCAGGATTGAACCGAGACACAGTACAGAACAGTATGTTCAACAACTGTGTCATATCATCTCTGTCCCTGCTAGCATTGTGGCTGTGTCTGTAAAGTGCTGACTTGATAACAGTTTTTAAAAACCCTTATACCTCAACTAGTAAACTTTTAAGAACAAAACTCCTTTATAGTAAAAAGTATCTGTTGAAAAAAGAAAACATACATATGCACAATAGTCAATAAATATTTATGAAGCAGAGAAATTTGTTTCTCCCCTTTACAGACCTTTCATTCATGTCCTCCCTCTCTCATTGAAGGTAGATAGTTTGAGCCATAAGCAACATTGCTAGGTGGCTGAGTTTGCCTCCTGCATTCTCCCTGTTGTTTTCTTATTTTAATCTGAGACTGAAGGTATTTGAAAATGCTTTTCATCTTGCAGATCAGTAAATGGAGGTTGTGCCTTGCCTGTGACTTGCAACTGTGATTCCAGCATTTCTCTTATTCTTAATACCACAGCTTTCCCTATTTCTTGATCAGCAACTAATCTTTTTATCTTCAGAATGTATTCTATACATCCTATGTTTTGTTTAGCAATGAAGCTTTTGATGAAGTAGGCCCCTGAAAAAATCTTTGTATGTATAGGCATTACTTTAACAAAGCAAGGCAGTGTGTAATACATGCTTTAGTTTGTCTATCACCTCTCTTCCCCCAAATTTTATAACTCTGAAGGTTAGGTCCGTGTCTTAATTGCCTGGTACTGTGCTAGAAGTATAGAAATCATTAAACTAGACTGGGCATGGTAGCTCACCTCTGTAAAGAGATTGCTTGATTCCAAGAGTTCAAGACCATCCTGGGCAGCATGAGACCCCCATCTCTGCAAAAGTAAAAAATGAGCCAGGTGTGGTGGTGCGTGCCTGTATTTAGTCCCAGCTACTTGGGAGGCTGAAGTGAAAGGACTACTTCAACCCCAACCCCGGAGTTTGAGATTGCAGTGAGCCACTGCACTCCAACCTGGGTGACAGAGCAAGATCCTGTCTCAAAAACAAAAAGTTGTTTCAATTATTTTGTGTTATCTCCCCCTTCCCCATGATTGAGTGAATACTGGAAACATGAATCCTTTTTGTTTAGACCAGATGTTCTTTAAGGGTTCTTTTCTAGCTATATGTTCCATGATCTTTAAGATGTCTATTATTTGAACCATTTGTGAGTACAGTGCTTCTCACTCTTGCTGGGTACATTTCTGTGTACTCTTATTATGAACTATTTTTTGTTTGCATTTTGGGCAATGTAAACACTGATTTAATTAACACACACCTTAGACCGGAAGCAGGAGAAGCAGAGATGGTTGATGGCATATTTCAGAAGATAGGCACAGGCTCAAGTTTTGAATTGTGAGACTTCATTTTATGTTTATTATGTTATCCTTTGACTTTGCTTTCCCTTTGATTTTCTGTTTATGCCAGGTGGGACGAGAGGCTTCATTCAGTTCTGGCTTGTATGCCCTTTGATTTTTACAGACGCTGAACATTGGGATGGAAGAGGGGAAAATCACTTTTCGTGTTTATATATGGCTTTTCCCCTCTTTGAATAAATTTGTACGTGGCATATTTGGAGCACAGGGAATTTGTACTTTTGTGTATGGCGGGTAAGGAACAATGACATGTGTAGGGGCTTGTGTTAATAGCTATGTGTTGCCTCACTATTTCAAGTCTGGGTTTAAACATCTTGAGACAAGTTTCTCTGCTGAAGGACTTGGTCTGAAGTAAACTTGATTAGTAAAGTGAACAAGCATAGGTGTTTGTTTATTTTTTTGAGATGGAGTCAGGCTGGAGTGCAGTGGTGCGATCTCGGCTCACTGCAGCCTCCGTCTCCTGGGTTCAAGTGATTCTCCTGCCTCGGCCTCCCAAGTATCTGGGACTGCAGGCACAAGCTACCATGCCTGGCTAATGTTTTTGTATTTTTAGTAGAGATGGGGTTTCACCGTGTTGGCCGAGATGGTCTTGATCTCTTGACCTCATGGTCTGCCTGCCTCAGCCTCCCAAAGTGCTGGGATAGCATACATTATTTTATTTTATTTCCGTCACCAGTCCCCTAGAGGCTGCTTTCAGCCACAACGCATATGAGCAGCCTGCAGCCATTCTGCTTGTGAAGTTCTTAGCATAGATACTTTTAAAATTACTGTTATTAAGGATGATCTCTAGTAACTGGAAGTAGGTACCAGAATTGATTACTTAAAATTGACCCAAGTTTAAATGAGTGGGTACCTGCATAATTTTAACATACTAAACAACTTAGTATTCAATGAAGCTTACTTTTAATTTGCCTGTGTTTCATTTTATGGATGACCAAGGTACGGAGAGTTATAGAGTGCTTTCAATGTTTTACTGTTGCTGTTAAGGTTAAAATGCAAGGGTAAACAATGAAGAAGGAATAAACATTTTAATTTCAGTTTTTCTTTTAAAACAATATACATTTACTGAGCAAAATTGGGAAAATGCTGGAAAATATAACTAAGAAAACAAATTCTGCTACAGTACTGTAATTCATATTTGTATTAGTTGAGATATTGATATGTATAACATTGTACTATGCTCTTCTCACTTTGCATTACAACAAAACACTGTCCTATGGCAAAGAAGGGACTATTAAAGTAATTTAGAAGTGGATTATAAAAGTTTTGAGCAAAACCCACCATCTGCTATAATAATGTGAGGTAGAGTTGTCTTTATGTCCAGTAACAGTTTGTGCTACATTTTGAAGATACTGTTAGTGCAAAAAATACCTCTTCATAATTGAAAGAGAATTTGAGAAAGATTGTGATGCCATCTTCTATTGCTGGATTTGGACCTATCTATTCTTCACCCTACCCTCAGTGTCTGATTGCTGTTGTCTAAGTAGGAGGGGTCTTGTGTTACCTCACCTTATATTAAAAGTTAAGGAAGGGGAGGTATCAAGGAAGGGAAAAATGTGGTGGAGAATGAGAAATCCTTGATCGTAGGGTATTTTTTATTTGTGATAGTTAACATAATCCATTGGATTTTTTTGTTACCTTGAATGTTGGACATTTACACTCTTTGTGATTATAACATTACCATAAACATTCTGCATAAAATTCAAAATCTGAATTCTAAATTTTTATTTTTAGGAAGGATCGAGATCGAGACCGGGATCGTGAAGATCGGTCAAAAGATCGAGACCGAGAACGTGATAGAGGAGATAGAGAGCGGGAGAGGGAGAAAGAAAAGGAGAAGGAGTTGCGAGCTTCAACTAATGCCATGCTTATCAGTGCTGGATTACCACCTTTAAAAGCTTCCCATTCAGCTCACTCAACCCACTCAGCACATTCAACACATTCGACGCATTCTGCTCATTCAACGCACGCTGGGCATGCAGGTCACACATCACTTCCACAGTGCATTAATCCATTCACCAACTTACCCCATACTCCTCGATACTATGATATTCTAAAGAAACGGCTTCAGCTCCCTGTTTGGGAATACAAGGATAGGTTTACAGATATTCTAGTTAGACATCAGTCCTTTGTACTGGTTGGTGAGACTGGGTCTGGTAAAACAACACAGGTGAGTTATTGTATACCATGGTACATATATCCTTTATGTTTAAGTTTACCAAATGTTGCGTATTTGATTTTGGTGGTCATTTCCCTTGTCTGTCCTATAGAACATACTGAAGAATAACTGCTTTGATATTTAATTGGCATTCTGAATTTCAGAGTGGAAATCCTATAGGGAGTACCTCTTTCCCCTGAGTCTAGGGGAAAATAACAGTGTTGGCTTTTCCAATTTTGTTACTTTAAGTATGACAGAGTGATGCTGTTCCACCCATTTTGACTCTAGGACAGTATAGATTTAGGGGCACACAGTTTTCTGGTGCTTGAGTGGAAAAATCAGCCACTAGGGTAGATTTTTGTTGTTTTTATTTAATACAGCATTTTGAACCATGCAAATACCTATTTTTCCAAAAAATGAGGTTCTAAAAGAATGTAAAGTCTATACCTGTGACTTTTGTCCGTCTAGTCATGTCCCCGCCCCCCCCCCATAGGACTAAACACTGTTATTAGTGTTTTATTTATGATAATCTAGGATTTTTAAAAACATGGATGGTCCATTATTAACTTAGACCCTGCTGATAGACATTTAGGCTTTTTCCCATGGTTATTTTGCATGGGCAAGTATTTCTGTAGGAAGCAGAAATCGTTAGGTTAGAAGATCATTTGTAATTGTGATACAGAAAGTTGGATAGCCTTCCAGAGGGAGTGTAACAATTTACCTTTCCGGGAGCATATATGAGAACACATGTGGGAAACTATTAAAATGTATTATTGAACTTGAATTTTTATAAATCCGGTAGGTGAAAAATAGCATTCTAGTATACTTTTAAATTTGCATTTTCTTGCTGTGGGTGAGAAGTAACTGTCTTTATATACCTAAGCCTGAACCATCAATTAAGAATTTCTTTTGGTTTCAAGAGTAGTGGTCCCTGGTCATTGTAGAAAATTTGAAAAGTTCAGGAAAGCATTGAAGTGAATTTAATAATCACCTGTCTTATCATGCAGAGATTGAACATATTGCATGCACAATTTGTCTTTTTCTAAAGTTGCTCGTGCATAGAGACATTTTGAAGGCTACTGTAGCAACCAAAATAGAAACTTTTATTACAGACTGAAACTTAGTACTATTTTTCTTTTTCTTTTCTTTTCTTTTTTTTTTTTTTTTTTAATTTTTGTTGTTGTCGTTGAGACAGAGTCTCTCTTTTTCACCTATGCTGGGAGTGCAGTGCTATGAATACAGACAACCTCCTGGGCTGAAGCAATCCTCCTGCCTCAGCCTCCTGAGTAGATGGGATCACAGGCACATGCCACCAGCACTTGGCAAATTTTTAAATAACATTTTTGTAGAGTTGAAGTTTTGAACTCCTGAGCTCAAGCAGTTTTCCTGCCTTAGCCTTCCCAGTTTTTCTTTTTTAATAAAGGAAAACAGTATTGATGTTAGGGTATTCAAAAATCACCTTACGGAAATTTTAAAAATTTACAAAATACATGAAAGACTATAACTCTGAACTTACTATTTAATTGACACTTGGGTAAAGCCAGACACTGTATACTTTACATGTATTAGCTTATTTAAATTTTCCTATAACCCTGCAGTGAAGGGTTATGTCACTACTTTAAAGATGAACAAAATGAGGTTTAGGTTTATGAGAAATTTAGGTTTTGCCTTGGGTTAATGAATTAATGGATTTTGGTGGGCTCATTGTTTAAAACTTTGTCCCCTTGTCTTTATAGCTAAAGTTGTACTTCATACTGCTATTCTGTGATCTGATACGGTTAGTCTTATTTCAGAGATGAGTATTAACGGTTAGTGTAGAAGAGGGTCAGATCAACTCAAGATGAGGTTTGTGATTATTTGGATTAATATTTGACTTTTGGGGGGCAGTAATTAAGATATTTGAGTACTTAGGATTGCAGCCCATCTGGGGGATATGAAGGGAAACCAAACAGTTTGAAAAGTGAGTTTCATCTAAATGCTTTCTGGCATGCTTATATTAAACTTTGACTCAAACCATTAAAGTCAGGTTTTTTTTTTTGGTAATTTGTTCTTGTCAGAAAAATAAATTCTCTGAACAAAATCTAAAGTAATGACTTTAACTTTTTGTTTTTTTTTTTGAGATGAAGTCTCACTCTGTCACCTAGGCTGGAGTGTAGTGGCATGATCTTGGCTCACTGCAACAACCTGCTCCTGGGTTCAAGTGATTCTCCTGCCTCAGCCTCCTAAGTAGCTGGGACTGCAAGCTCGCCCCCATGCCTGGCAATTTTTAAATTTTTTTTTATTTTTAATAGAGACAGGGTTTCATCATGTTGGCCAGGCTGGTCTCTAAATCCTGATCTCAAGTGATCACCTGCCTCAGCCTCCCAAAGCGCTGAGATTACAGGCCTGAGCCACTGCACCCAGCCATGACTTTTAAATTTTGACATACCTACAATAAAGACATTTCACATTGCTGCTTAGTAGACACATAACTCTGCACATGTGTAGGAAATTGAAGCTAGGGCAGCCGGAGGGACAGTGTTTAGCTAAGAAAATACAGGTATGCTCTAGCTAGAGTACAGGGTGTGGGAAGGTGGAGGTGGAGCAGGTGAGACTGGAACTGTAAGTTGAGCAGCCTTAGTATATCTTGTATAGATGGAAGCCATGAGAGCTCTTGAATTGGAGAGGAATGATGAGGAGTTTTTTTTAATAAAAATGTCCTGTTTAGTGAGCATGTTGATGATAGACCATGTAAAAGGTCATAAGTTTTGATTCTCTGAAGGGCCAGGGGAATGGAGAATAAAGAATGGATTGGAGTCAGGATATTAGGAATTAAAAGTATTTTGGAGGAAGGTGAGAAATGGTTTTGCTTTTGAATGTGTGAATTTGAGATACCAGTGAAGTGGAAATGACCATTAAGTCTAAGATGGAAGCTAGAGTTAGGATTGACATTGATGTAT
Source organism: Cacajao melanocephalus (assembly GCA_963573385.1). Taxonomy (NCBI): domain Eukaryota; kingdom Metazoa; phylum Chordata; class Mammalia; order Primates; family Pitheciidae; genus Cacajao; species Cacajao melanocephalus. The sequence goes on from CAUYLG010061944.1 coordinate 15,747, forward strand.
TGTAGGTGGTATTAGAAGTTAGAATGTATAAGACTTCTTAGGATATTGTATAAAACAAGACAACTAGAACACTGAGGATCAGGTTTTAAGATGACTTCAAGTGAAGGAAGCAAAGAAGCTGAAAAGGAGGAATGGCTTTAGAAGGACTTAACCCTGGCCAGATGTGGTGGCTGATGCCTGTATTCCTGGCACTTTTTGGGAGGCTGAGGCAGGTGGATCACCTGAAGTCAGGGGTTCGAGACCAGCCTGGCCAACATGATGAAACCCCATCTCTCCTCAACATACAAAAAATTAGCCGGACATAGTGGCGTGCGCCTGTAATCCCAACTACTTGGGGGACTGAGGCAGGAGAATCGCTTGAACCTGGGAGATGGAGGTTGCAGTGAGCTGAGATCATGCCACTGCACTCCATCCTGGGCAAACAGAGTGAGACTTCATCTCAAAAAGCAACAACAACAAAAACAAAAAAGATCTGAACATTCTTGCCTTGAGAATTTTGAATCAGTTTTAAATACCTTTAGTTCACCAGTGAGTGGTTTTTGAATTTCATTTTGCTAGGTCTTTGAAGGTACATTTTGCCTTTGTAAAAGGGTTGCCGAATTGAAGATATATAAGTAAGTAAGGCTTTATAAAGCCTTACTGGAAAACCTCTGAAACCTGGGTCTGTGGATTTACGAAACCCGATAGATACTACTACTTTAGTTATTTTTGTTCATTTAAAATGTTTTAATATGACGTTTTAGAGAATCAGCATAGTCACCCTCCCTTTCAGATAGTTGTCAATGACCAGTTACCCCAAATTGCAGAACCAGCCTAACTGAAATGTAGTAATAGGGCGGACACAGTAGCTCAGACCTGTAATCCCAGCACTTTGGGAGACTAAGGCGGGGAGATCATGAGGTCAAGAGATCAAGACCATCCTGGCCAACGTGGTGAAACCTCATGTCTACTAAAAATACAAAAAAACTTAGCTGGGCTTGGTGGCACGTGCCTGTCATCCCAGCTGCTTGGGAGGCTGAAGCAGGAGAATCACTTGAATCCGGGATGCAGAGGTTGCAGTGAGCCTAGATAACACCACTCCAATCTAGCCTGGCAAAGCGAGACTCATCTCAAAAAAAAAAAAAAAAGAAGTAATAATAGTGCAGACACCAATATTCTTCATCAGTTTTGTTGTACTAATACTGTGCAGAAAACTGCATGTTTCCTGTAGCATTGGAGTCTGATAGGCTTTTGGAAGCTTTGGGGTAAATCAGCTATGCTCTTCTAGCAGTGGATTTTCATTTAATGTGGTGAGAACTTATATTCTTCCCATGATTCTTTTCCAGTTAAGTGACCAGAGAACTGTAAAACTGGGGAATCCGTTAGCTTATATTGATAATGGAACTGGGGGAAAAATGTACTGTTGTCATGGCAACCAACCTGTGCTTGGGGGTCTCCTCCATCTCTTTGGCCGCCCTTAATGAAGTGGTGTTGCTCTATGCTGGCGGTTCTTAAAATTGAGTTTTTAGATGGTACCTGAGGTTCTGCCATTGTGCATATTGCTCCTGAGGGGAAAAGGATAGGATTACCAGAGTTGGGTGCTAAGAGTTAGATTCTGCTGGCTTATAAAATAAATTTGAATTAAATTAAATAAAAGCACAGCTTCAGAGTCAAAGCTACAGGGGGATGTGATTTCTACTTCATTTTGCAACTCAAATTGTATAAGAATTTAAAAGTTACACTTTCTTAGAAATGTTTGTTATAAAGTAGAATTTGTTGTAAGTGGGATTTTAAAAAATTGCATGGAGAAATACTTCATAATCGGACAGTTCACACTGTTGAGTGTATTCCTGAGTGTACCTACCCAACTTGGGTATGTGTCATTTCGATATTATACATGACTGTTCCTTGGCTTAGAGACCTTGTGCTGTTACAAGTTTTGAGTCACAAATGTTTTTGTCATTTGCCTAATTGAATTTGGTTTTAAATCATTGGAATGAGATAAAGTGCTTTATGTTATATATACTTGATATGCAGGCAGAGTAGAATTAATTTAAATGTGAAATTATTTGATAGATTCCACAGTGGTGTGTGGAGTACATGCGATCATTACCAGGACCCAAGAGAGGAGTTGCCTGTACCCAACCCAGGAGAGTGGCTGCAATGAGTGTGGCTCAGAGAGTTGCTGATGAAATGGATGTGATGTTGGGCCAGGAAGTTGGTTACTCCATTCGATTTGAAGACTGCAGTAGTGCGAAAACCATTCTTAAGTAAGTACTACAGCTTTAAAGATGCTTTTCTTTCTCTGCTTGCCATTTTCTGCCATTAGATAGAGAAGACTTTGTTGGTGCAGGCTCAAGTCATCGAAATTTAGGATTGTCCAAAGTAGACCTACTTAGACTTACCACGTGACCTTATTCTAATTATAGCTATTCGGTAGAAATTGAAATTCAAAGGTCAGATTTTAGTTACTTGGTTCTGCATTTTAGGTGAAATGTTACTGGTATTGTAAAATCTGTGGTTTTAGTAGACATAATGGTATGTCACTTAATTGTGATGGAAAAGGAAAGTAATATGTCTTACTTAGTAAAAGATACCTATTGGTAGAAAGAAGAATGTGTAGATGGGATATGGTTTATTTAGGGGAGAAGGGACTTTTAATGTTAATCATGCATCTGTTATGAGCTAAAAAGAGGAATCTTTTGTTCCCTAATACACTCTTAGAGCCGCTTCTAGGTCCTCGTTCCTCTTTAGTAATGGTGCACATGATCGACTGCCATATAGAGTTTTCTAATCTTTTAACTCTTAACAACTTTTTATTGTCTTAAACTTGCATTCTGCATAAGTAGTGATACATGCTTGCTACCTGATGAAGATTCTTTCTCAAGTCTTCCCTGTGGTTGCTTCTGCTTATCCTGTAGTTATGTGACATTTAGGTCCTTTTTAAATGTGATTTCTTTCAGTGGGGCACAGTGGCATGTGTCTGTATCTTCCAGCCACTTAGTAGGCTGAGGCAGGAGAATTGCTAGAGGCCAAGAGTTCGAGGCTACGGTGCACTCTGATCATGCCTGTGAATAGGTACTGCACTTAAACCTGAGCAATAGCAAGACCACGTTTCTTTAAAAAAAAAAAAAAGTCATCTCTATGTGATCTTCTCCCTGAGGTTTTTAAAAACCACTTTGGAACATTGTGCAGGCAGTGATATGAGTCTTTGTTGTCAGAGAGATATATAGTGTTAATGAGAAAAATGAGACAAGAATCTTTTTTTTTTTTTTTTTGAGATGGAGTCTCCCTCTGTCATTCAGGCTGGAATGCAGTGGCATGCTCTCAGCTCGCTGCAACCTCTGCCTCCCAAATTCAAGCGATTCTCCTGCCTCAGCCTTCTGAGTAGCTGGGACTACAGGTGCCCACCGCTACTCTCGGCTAATTTTTGTATTTTTAGTAGAGGTGGGATTTCACCATATCAGCCAGTCTGGTCTCAAACTCCTGACCTTGTCATCCACTCACCTCAGCTTCCCAAAGGGCCAGGATTACGGGCGTTGAGCCACCGCACCTGGCCCGAGTCTAATATTTCTTTAAAAGAACTATTTTGTAGGAATTTTCAAATGTATGCAGAAATTGAATAGAGTAATGAACTGCAAATGTATGCAGAAATTGAATAGAGTAATGAACTGAACCCCACCTTTAAGTGTTTCAATCTTACTCATATCCCAAGCTTTTCTCTGTCCCAAGTTATTTTGAAGCAGTCCTAGATACCAAATAATTATATATATTTCAGTGTGTATCTCTGAGATCGTTTCTTAATTTAAAATAGAGCTATCATAACTTTAAAAATTTATTTGATCAAAATATCCAGTCACACTCTTCAACATTTGTGTTAGTTTTTGTTAGTTCTTGGATTTATATCTCATTTTATTGGAAATTTTAATTCAGTGTGTTATTTAATAGCAGTTGAACTTTAAAATACTTAAATAAGCTTATCCCTATGACTTTATGAGGCATGTTTTTGTCTTAAACCTTAATCTTCACTGAGTAAATTCTTCTAGTTGTTCGATGATACCATGTTATTGATCACTGGTAATTACAGTATAATTGACAATAATTACATAAGCAGAATCATAGCTCATTTTTTATACTACTTTAAAATGCAGATAATGTCAAGGACTTGAAGATAATAAGGGGATACTCATCTTTAGGAGGAATATCATTCTGACTTGATTCACATTGCATTGAATTTTTCTTGGTAAGCCACAGTTGAGTTGAGAACAGAATTTGGAAATTGGGATGCAAGAAAGTTAATGCAATACTGGTGCTGTGTGTGTGAGTAGTAGGAAGTGGATGGAGGACAGGCTTTCAAAATATGTGTACTTCTTTTTTTTTTTTTTTTTTTTTTAAAGAAAGAAAAAGAGAGGAAAGAAAGTGGAGTGAAAGAAAGAAAAAAAAGAATGTAAGAGAGAAAGAAAGAGGAAGAGAAAGAGGGAGAGAGAACGGGATTCTTGTTCTATTGCCCAGGCTAGAATGCAGTCTAAAAATGGGTATTAAAAAACCTCTTTTTTGCCAATAATTGTGCTTAACAATGGAGACA
>CAUYLG010061945.1:0-14091 GCA_963573385.1 Cacajao melanocephalus
ATGGCTGCATAGTACTCCATGGTGTATCTGTGCCACATTTTCTTTATCCAGTCTATCATTGATGGGCATTTGGGTTGGTTCCAAGTCTTTGCTATTGTGAACAGTGCCATAATAAACATATGTGTGCATGTGTCTTTATAATAGAATGATTTATAATCCTTTGGGTATATACCCAGTAATGAGATTGCAGGTCAAATTGCATTTCTCATTCTAGATCCTTGAGGAATCACCACAGTGTCTTAGAATGTGGAAGTCTTTTTGGGAGGCCATTATCCAGCCTACCGTAGTAATAAAGTAACTTTTAGACCACGGCCTAGGCCTAGATACCTGATTTCATGGTTACCTTGGAAATGGAGCTGGGTTTTAGACATGTGGATGAAGCACAGGACATTTCTTCGCAGAGAAACAACACAAGCAAAAGCCCCACGGCAACTATGAGAAGGCAGGGAAGAGAATAAGGATCAGGCCACTGGATTGGAAATGGCGTCTGAGATAATTCATTGCAGCTGGAGATCAGGCCAGCTACACAATGAGAGGGATCGTGTAACAGGAGAGTTTGAGTGCTGGGACCTGCTCTGATAGAGGGAGAAGGCTGTTGTTTGCTTTACAGGAATCACTGTCTTGGAAGCCCTGCTCTGGGAGGATCAGTCTGTGGGCCTTGTGAAGGCCACTCTGTTTCTATCTAAGAAACTTTATGCAGAAGCTTAAGCTAAGGGTCCAGAAACCTAGATTCCACCATCTGGATATCATCTCAGATTTTCTCCTCTACTTGCTACTAACAGGTCCAGCCTTAGACAAAACTGTGAAGAAAAGCTAAACTCTACCACAGCCCACCAGATCTTTTATGATTTGGTCTAAACACCCCTTCAACATCACATATTGTCATTTTCTTCACTCCCCATGAGTCCTCTCTCAATTCCTTTTATTTTTTTGAGATGGAGTTTTGTGCCTGTTGCCCAGGCTGGAGTGCAGTGGTATGATCTCGGTTCACTGCAATCTTTACCTCCTGGGTTCAAGTGATTCTCCTGCCTCAGACTCCCGAGTAGCTGGGACTACAGGCGCCTGCCACCATGCCTGGCTATTTTTTGTATTTTTAGTAGAGACGGGGTTTTGCCATGTTGGCCAGGCTGGTCTCAAACTCCCGACCTCAGGTGATCCGCCTGCCTTGGCTTCCCAAAGTGCTGGGGTTATAGACATGAGCCACCATGCCTGGCCTGCCCTCTCGATTCTTTGAAGACATCAAACTCATTCCTTCCTCAGGAGTTTTCAATTTGCTATTCCCCTCCCCTCCCCCAGAATGGTCTTCTCTCACAATTTGCAGGGCTGGCCCTACCTGAATGTCACTTGTTTCAACCATTCCCCTTTGACTACCTGGAAAACCTGTGTCAAGTAGGCTGTCCGTTATTGCATCTCTTAGTTTCCTCACAGCACTTGCTGCAATTGGTAATGACAGGTACTTTTCCTTTTACTTATCTATTGCCTGCCTCTTACCATCTTTACAAAGGAGAACCATTTCTTTGCCTTCATGCATTCAACAAATATTTATTGAGCACTTACAATGTGCCAGACATTCCAGCAAATGCTGGGAGGCAGCAATGAACACAAAGATGCAATCTCTGTTGTCAGGGAACTGACATTCCAGTGGAGGCGGACGATCGACATGCAAGTGAATGTACCACATGTGAGATGGAGATAAGCACCGGGAGGAACACTCCAGCAGGATAAGGGAATGGAAAGGTAGGGGGCAGGGTGCTGCTTTATGAGAGATGGTCAGGAAAGGTCTCCCCCAGGTGACATCTCAGCAGAGACCTGAAGGATGTCAGGAGTCAAACCATGCAGGTGTCTGGAGGAAGAGTTTTCTAGGTAGAGACAACAGGAAGTTGAAAGGCTCCGGAGTGGCAGAAGCATGGCTGGCACGTTTGAGAAAATCAAGGAAGCCAGAGTGGCTAAATTGGAGACAGCAAGTGTATGAGACCTGGTCGACTCAGTACCTACTTTGGATTTCACTCAGAGAGACCTAGAAGTTGTTGGAGCGTTCTGAGGAGGGGAGTGATTTGCCGTAGCTTACATTTTTCCAGGATCACTCTGGCAGTTGACCTAAGAACAGGCTATCTAGGAAGACAAGGATCATAGCAAGGAGATCAGTTAGGAAACTGTTGGCTGGGTGCAGGGGCTCACACCTGTGATCCCAACACTTTGGGAGACTGAGGCGGGGAGATCGTTTGAATCCAGGAGGCAGAGGTTGCAGTGAGCCGAGGTTGTGCCCCTGCAATTCAGCCTGGGTGACAGAGCCAGACACTGCCTCCGAAAAAAAAAAAAAAAAAAAAAAAGAAATAGGAAGAATTGAGATAAAGGGAGGTCTAGAGGGCAAGTGAAGCAAGGTTTTCAAGCAGGAAGAAGTGAGGGACTCTGGAAGGCTGCTGGCAGACAGAGCCGGATGTCTATCTTGTTAGCTCTTCTCTTCCAGTAGTAAGATGCTGCTTGAATATTTGTTGAATGAGTAAAGAAACGAGGTGAAGCTGGTGCCTTTATGAGTCTTATAAAGGGGTATTTTTTGCGTTTTTGAGGTGGAGCTACAGCAGATTTATTGATCCAGATGAGAGATTCTCAACTCAGAGCCTCAAACTCTCCAAGGCAAAAACAACATAAGGTGTTTTAATGGCAGTGCTGTCCCTCCAGAGTACCAACAGGTGAAAAACGGGAGAGCTAAGAGTTTCTGTCTCCCTGTATCCAGGCAGTGGCCATTCGATGGTGATAGGCAGACAAGAGCTTGGAGAGAGTCTCAGCTGTGTAAGTGTCCTGTGTGTCAGACATGAAGAGAGACAACACCTTTTTTTTTTAGTCAGAGTCTCGCTGTTGCCAGGTTGGAGTGCCGTGGCACAATCTTGGCTCACTGCAACCTCCGCCTCCCGGGTTCAAGCGATTCTTCTGCCTCAGACTCCTGAGCAGCTGGGACTACAGGTGTGCACCACCATGCCCAACTACTTTTTGTATTTTTAGTAGAGATGGGGTTTCACCATGTTGACAGGTAGTCTCAATCTCTTGACCTTGTGATCCGCCCGCCTTGGCCTCCCAAAGTACTGAGATTACAGGCGTGAGCCACTGTGCCTGGGTGAGATAGCACTTCTAAAAGATTCCAGCAGCAGGGATAGAGGAATTCTCCAGTTATCGTTGGCTGCCTGGGGCCATCACCCTGCCTCTCCCCAGATCAGCTGACTCTTTTGTGACCAGCCAAAGGTCAGGTACCCACCAGGTTGATAGGCCACCATGGGAGTGGCCAGAGCTTTCCGGTGGGGGCTCCACGGGCAAAACAAACTCATCAATTTGTTTAAGACAGTGCTGCCTAACAGAAATATAATGAGTATTACATTATATATTATACTGTATATTATCTATATTACAGTAGTAGATGCTACTGGAATATGTGTTATCATACAAAATGTATAATACAAAATATGGAATTTCAAAAATTTGAATAGAGTAAAAACTTTAAAAAGTAAAATTCATTTTAATAATATATTTTATTTAACCCAACATATCCCAAATATGATCAATTCAACATGGAATTAATGTACGACATTATTAAAGAGGCATTTCATGTTCTTTTGTCTATTTATTATATTTTTTGTTTTTTTAGAGACAAGGTCTTGCTCTGTCGCCCAGGCTGGAGAGCATTAGTGCGACCATCGCTCACTGTAACTTAGAGCTTCTGGGCTCAAGCACGCCTCCCACCTCGGCCCAGTGCTGGGATCACAGGCATGAGCCACCGCATTCAGCCACATTATTTTGTCTTATTTATGATGAGTCTCTGAACTCTGGTGTGTATTTTACACTTATGGCACATCTCAATTTAAACCAGCCACATTTCAAGGGCTCAGAGCACACAGGGGTAGGGCTACTATATTAACCACACAGGTTAAACAAACAAACTAGCCTTTGAGCTGGCGCAGTGGCAGGCCACCTGTAGTCTCAGCTACTCAGGAGACGGAGGTGGGAGGATCGCTTGAGCCCAGGAGTTTGCAGCCAGCCTGGGCACCACAGTGAGATTCCATCTCAAAACAACAATAAACAACAACAAAAACCCTGCCTTTGCATGCCAGTCACACATATGCATTTCCACTGTGGCAATGGCACCTAAATTTAAAGCTACCTTAGCCAGCTTTATAGCTAAGGATTAGTGGTATTAGCTTCTTTAGGGGAAGTCTGGAGACCAAGGAAGAGGGTTGCATCAGGTGCTTGAGCCCTAAAGAGAGGAAATTGTCCAGCCAGCGTCCCTCTCCCTTTCCAGACCATCGTCCTCACAACCAGGTGCTGGTTCTCAAGCTGCCCAAGACCCTCTGTGCACAAAGAGAACTGAACGTATACACTAGATCCCAGGAAACCCCCGCCAACGTCAACAGGAAGAGGAGAACAAACACTCTGTGAGCTTCCACCTTTTCCTAATTCCTTCCCAACACTTCAAAGTCCTATAGAGGATTCTTCTCTTTCGCTAGCTGCCCTGTGCCTGGAAAAGGTCCATGCTTCCATAAGTCCTCTTGATGAGTTGTAGGCATCCAGGCAGATCAAGCCCTGGACACAGGAACTATGAGTGATTCGATTTGTTCTACTTCCTGCAGCACTGACATTTGGAACAATTATGCCTGTGGAGAAAAACATTTAACTTAAACAAATTAATGTATGATGGTAGGCTGGGTGCAGTGGCTCACACCTGTAATCCCAGCACTTTGGGAGGCTGAGGAGGGCGAATCACAAGGTCAGGAGATTGAGACCATCTTAACATGGTGAAACCCCGTCTCAACTAAAAATCCAAAAATTAGCCAGATATGGTGGCATACACTTGTAGTCCCAGCTACTAGGGAGGCTGAGGCAGGAGAATCACTTGAACCTGGGAGGTGGGGGTTGCGGTGAGCTGAGATCGCACCAGTGCACTCCGCCTGGGCGAGAGAGTGAGACTCCAACTCAAAAAAAAAAAAAAAAAAAAAGGCCGGGTGCAGTGGCTCATGCCTGTAATCCCAGCACTTTGGGAGGCCAAGGCGGGTGGATCACGAGTTCGAGACCAGCCTGGCCAACATGGTGAAACCCCGTCTGTACTAAAGATACAAAAAATTAGCCAGGCGCGGTGGCAGGTGCCTGTAATCCCAGCCACTTGGGAGGCTGAGGCAGGAGCACTGCCCCTGAATGAAGGAGAGGGGGTAATTTTTGGATAACAGGGTGCACTGGCTCTTTGCATAATGGGCTGATTGGTTACCTAATCCTATGTCTCTTCCCTCTTTCTGCAAAGGCTGTTTGGACTCTGCCTGTAGGCTTAGTACTCCTCGAACCAGAAAAAGAACAGTAAATCAGCACCTCCCAGCTGCTCCTTCTCTGAAAAATGACCTTGTGTTTGGGAAATAGAGCCCGTGCTTTTTCCATAGGTCCCAGTTCAGTCCTAGTCCTTGACTCCTCCAGCGCCGTCCAGCCTTGCACACCCAGGCTCAGCATGCCCTAGTTACCCTGGCGATCCAGCCCAGCCTGGCAGTGTGTGTCAGGCACCATCCCCGCGTCCCTCCCTACAGGTGTGGTTTAGCTTCAGTCTTAATGATAGTAATAGCTGTTTATGGGGCATCTATGATGGTGCCAGGCACTGAGCTTGGCACTTCATACACATTGCATCATTGAGTCATCACAACAACCTTGCCAAGTACATGTTGTTATCCTCAACTTAAAAATGAGGCAACCACAGCTCAGAGATGTTAATTAACTAGCTGTTGGTCTCACAGCCAGTAAATGGTAGCATCAAAACTAAACCCCGGTTGGTCAAGTCCAGAGTGCAGATCCTGTTCTGCTACCCCAAAGTCTCACTGCCTCTGGCCAATATCAGGTACACCTGGGGTGGATCCAACAAGCTCCAGCTTCCCATCTAACTCTCACGTATATGTGCCCTGTCTATGTGACTCTGGGTCCTGACTTTTATTCCTGCAACTGAAGCTCTGCCCTGACCCCCGATTACTTTGCTGAGGCCCTCATATCCCCCCTGGGACCTCGCCTGCCTCCTTTTCCTGGAGGCTGGGCCTTGTCCCTCCAGCTGCTAGATGGAGTCTTGTAGTCAGTTGGCCAGGACTTTGCCAGAACCATGGACCCCCTGCTGCTTGACTGCATGCATGACCGCTATCTAGAGATGGTTGTGTGCTATTGCCTTGTACCCTGTCAGCCCCGCTTTAATGGCTCAAGCACGTGTATGTCAGCCCATATCGGGACTACTACATCTAAGGTCGCTATGTACATGTATGGTGCTTGCACAAAAGCCTACAGTTTGCTATGAATGCTCTGCTTGGTATCCTGTGCACCTGGATCCTCCGTTCTTCACTGTACTTGTTTCCCAGTGTCATGATTTCCCATCAGACTCTTTAACTTTATTCTCAGTGAAACTCGTTTTCTGACCCAGTTTTGGATTTGCTGTCGAGGATTCGACATGACTCTCTCAGTCTGTGCTTTCATTCAGCCTTCGCCACAGTAACCGTCGCCCTGGGTAAGACCTGCCATGTCCAGCGACCTACCATAGCTCGTGGGATTTGCCCCTGCAGTTTTGCCTGGTTCCTGCCTGACAGGAGAAACAGGCATCCGGCCCCTTGCTGGCAGATTTGAACACTGGCACCAGCCCATGTCAGACCCTAGTCTGTGGTTTGGACAGCTGGCTTCTTTCCTTGGGGCTTGGCCAAAAACCAAATTAATCCCTCTTGCTTGGTCACTGCCAATGTTTAGCTCATTCTTTCAGTGCTCACCCACCATGGAGATCCCAGCATGCTGTGTGGCCAAGTCGGCCCAAATGACAGCCTCCACATTCCCCCAACTTTCAGAAAGTCCCTGACTAAACCTCGGTGCCCTGTTCTCGCCTCACTACTCCCTTTCTCCAGGGCTGGAGGCTGCCTGGGGTTCCCAGGACGCAGTGCCTGGCTTTCCCCTACCGCGCTGCCCACCCTGCTGTTGGTCCCATCCACATATGGACCTCATTGACACCAACTGCCTGCCTGGATCGCTGCCGATTGCCTCACTACGCGGAATTCTGCCAGCCAGCAAGAAAGCCAACCGGGCCCAGGCTCTGCCCACGACACCCACCGCCTTGTAAATCCTTTGCCCCAATCACATGTTCCATGAGGTGGCCTGCCTGCCCATTCCTCATCTGGCCTCTCTCCCTGGCTCTGTTGTTCAAAATCTAATGTGCTCTGATGGGAATGAATGGCTGCCCATGGTTCTGAAAACGTGATCCTTCTCACGTGTCTTGTAATTTATCTGCCTTTCCTGAGTTGTACAGATTTCTAGACGCTTCATCCGTATAACTCATCACCTTTTAAACTGAGTTTTGGGTTCCTTTAAGGTGAATTAATTTAATAAATCCTGAGTCCTTACTATGCCCTTTACCTTATGCTAGATCCTCGGGTAGGGTGAGTGGATGGGGGCAGCACGCACATGATTCATGGCATCATGAATCAAAAAGAGCCTTCGAGAGGAGAGCATGTGACTGATCATCTGAATTGGGAGACTTTTGAGAGCGAAAGCAATTCTAAATAATTATTTGATCTACAGCAAGTGTAAACTAGGGCTATTGTGGACTACTGAAAATTATGATTACATTTCTTACATATCGCTGGGTTCAGCCCTCACAGACCCAGCACGCTGAATGAACTCATCTGCAAGCTATGGCCAGTGCTGGTGCCAGGCACAGAACCTCCATCTCTCAACTCTCACCTGTTGCTGATTCTGTTGTCTTTCATTTGAATCTTTGCCCCTTAGAAATTTGTAATCTAATTAGCAAATCCACAAGAATCATGGAAAAATACAAGGTAACGTATGATTAACTACCAAGTAATGATATAGACAGTTTGTTCTATACAAAGTGTGTTTTATGGTACCCTAGGGTTTCTTAGACTGTCAGTAGAGAAGATGCCCAGGTGACCACACTTTGCATCTACCAAAACCCCTCTTTTTTTTTTTTTCTGTGAGACATGATCTTGCTCTGTCATCCAGGCTGAAGTTGTAGTGATGTGATCACCCCTCACTGTAGCCTTGACCTCCCAGGCTCAATCAATCCTCCCACCTCAGCCTCCTGAGTAGCTGGGACTATAGGTACACCACCATGACAGGCTAATTTTTTTAATATTGTTTTTTGTCAAGATTGAGTTTCACTATGTTGCTCAGGCTGGTCTTGAACTCCTGGGGTCAAGCAGTCCTCCCACCTCAGCGTCCCAAAATTCTGGGATTACAGGCATGAGCCACCACACCCAGCCAGAACCCCTCTTCTTATATCTGGTTTTCTTATTGGTTTCTGCAGAATTTTTGTCCCTAATGCAGAGTCCTATGGCTTTAAAAAGTGTGAAACTTTTGTGGTAGAGGATAAATAGAATGAAGGGTCAGGTAAGGGAGGGTTCTTGTGTGGGTGGGCTTTTGGAAGCTAGGGTATGTACTTTGGATCTTGAAAGATGGGCAGAATTGAGACACTTCTAATGTACTTCCAACCACATCCAACTCAATATCACCATCCAGGTTGTTGCTTGATAGATACTAGTTGACTTTTTTTTAACCCTCATCTACACATGAATACATTTTGTGGTTTAAAAAAGCGCTGTAATGTTAGCTAACCAGCATGACCTCATGTTTATTTCTCTGATTCCTGCTTCCTGAGTCATTACATGTTCTTACTCTTCCTACCTTATTACTAATACACCCTTAACACTGCAGTTCCCAATAATGAAAGTATGAAGGTCTCCCTTCATAATTACGTGGGCAGGACCGCCCATGTCCTCCAGCATTAAGGAATTCTGTTGACCTGATTCCTAGCAATGACGATGGCGCTGCAATGGCCCTGCCTGTCCACAGGTCAGCCAGCTGGTGAGGGCCAGTGGCTAATGGGTGGTTGTTGGTCTAATGGAAGCTAACTGAATCCCACCTGGTAGGACACTGTGAATGACCTTTGCCCCACTCACACAGGAAACGGAAGTACTCACGAGCTCTGTCAGTGCTGGGAGGGCAGCCCTCTGACCTGTAGTGACCCTGCAGGGCTCTTGACACCTGCAGCAGAGTGAGCCTGAAGGAACAACTCAGAGGCTCACGAATAAAGCCCTGCTGGTTCTTCTAGCAGCTGTCTTGGTTGTAAATTCATACAGATGGAGCACAGGGTTTCCTGCACATTTATAGAATGTACCAAACAGAAAAGGCGATGGGAAGAGAAACTGAGTTTAGGTTACGTCTAAGGCCTTGGGCTCAGCCATTATTTTATGGCTATCGTGTTGTCAAAGGATGAGGCTTGACAGCTTAGATAACTACAGTTCTAGTTCAATGTTTAGTGAGGATTTTTTTGACCTTAATTTGCCCAGAGTTTCCAACTAGACTATTTTCAAAATTAGCTAAATTCAATTCCATCACATCTACAAAGATTTTCAAAAAGTAACCAGCCTAGCTTTCTACACTTAAAGGAAGCATCAGTACCTTTCTGTGACCCTAGAGGAAGTGGAGGGAACTCTCTCTGCCCCCTCTCTGCAAGATGGAAAATCAATTTTCTAATTTCTCATGGAACCGTAAATCTCTACCACACACAGAACAGAGAACTAGATTGTTTATACTCATTCAAATGATAATCAAACAACTTAGTGAATTGCTATCTTACGCTTCATATATACTCTATATGTAAAATGAACAGAACATGATTTAGAGTTCACATTATCACTGATGCTCAGGAAGAAATTGCCTTGAATATTCTCCTAAACACAAGGGCAATTAATAGCCTTATTTAGTTTCAAACATACCCTCTAACAGTTGCTATTCCTTGAGTATCATAAGTACTTTACATACATCATCTCATTTTAGCTTCATCAGGATGCTAGGAAGTATTATTAGCACAGTTTTATAGAAGAGGTGATAGGCACAGGAAATCAACTAACTTTCCCTGGGCAGCAGAGCTGAGCTCTGAAACCACATCTCTTGGAAGCTCATGCTGTCAATCAACATGCTGTACCCTCTTATCAAAGACCTAATCAAATATTGATTCTTTATTCTCTGTATTTAATTTTCAACAATACATTTTTGATCAGGGAGAAAGCACCTAGAAGAGAGTCCTAGAAGGCAGTCAATGCTAAATGAACGCTTCCCTTTTTGGAAGCTGTACTCGGTTAAAGAACAAATGAAATGATCAAGAAAAGTGCTTGGTATTGCATGCAAGCCAGAGGAAACATTGTGCTTGTCAAAAGCATATTTTAAAATCAAAGATTCAACTGTTTTGTCACCTAGCCATGATGAAGCATGGCAGAGACATTTTCCTATAATACCTAAGGGAAGTTATTCTCTTGAGAAATTAATAGTCACTTAACACTGGCTGAAACAAGGTAAATTTGTCAAAGTTAAACACATGCCGGGGAAGGGCAGACACATGCCTTCTGGAAATCAGCAGCGGGGAGCATAAAACCTGCCCACTGGGTACTGGTACATCTTTGCATTTTGATTTCTGCAACATTTTCTGCTCTATTTAACAACTTGACTGCATTACAACGTATGGTACAAGGATTTGGACTCATGTGTTTTAGGTGGTAAAATGAATGCATTCAGGAGCTTTAGGAACACAAACAGGAAATCAATTTATACCAAGAGGCAACTAAGGATTAGAAAAAAAAGTTGGGTGTCAGGAAGAGAATTGATATGTGGGAAGCAAACAAGAACAGAATTTCAAGGAAGACAGAAAAGAATAACAGCATGTAGAATAAAGGTTAATAAGCAAGCTAGATGGGTCTTAGCTTCTAAAAATATGAGTTGATAAAGTTCTGGACTGACTGATAATTAAAGGATTGGAGTTGATTCCCAGCTTTATCTTTGACCTACGTGATTTTTGAGAAACACAATTATTCTGTGTCTCAATTTCTTTATCTGTGAAATGAACTCATTGAACAACCTACCCAACTCTCCTTGTCGGTATAAAGATCACCAAGATAAGATTGCAAAAGGTACTGCACTCGTATGGGATACACCATTTATTGTAAGCAATACTATATTTCACTTTCAGTTTCCTATAACTAAAGTATACTAAAGCAATATTCTAAGAAATCCTCAGGTACTCATCAAAGTTTCCTGTCCTGGATGAATTCTTTCCCTATTTCCTTTTTAAAGTTCTTACTTGGAATGCATAAGAAATGGAAAGTTTATTCGTTATTCCAAGGTTTATATATGAAGCCTGAACTAGATTATGTATCTAATTGAGTCCTAAATTTCACGTTTATTTAAAAGGATATGGATTATGAAAATAGGAAACTGGCTATTTTATCTTGTGGAGCACAAATTTTATGATAAAGCCAGAAATTGTTATATACAATGTAAATTTTTAAATGAGGGCATTGTTTTTTTAAAAGGATAGGAAAAATTAAATTAGTATAGGAAAACAAAGAGGATTGCTAGTATCTTGCCATGCTAATTTAGCATAGAAGTTTAATAATATAGGAAGATTCCATCAACTCCATGTTCTTTTGGGAGTTGTCAAAGACTGCCTCCAAAATCACAACAGCCTGGAAAAGAGTTCTCATAGATGCTATACAGGGTTTAGCTATGGACTTAACTGTCTCAGGGCACAATATTCCCTAGGTAAATTGGCAAAACACTATGAGATGGAAATTTACCAGCAACACTGTAACTATTTAGCTACTGCTGTCATCTTGAAAGGCCACTGGATTTATTCTCAGGATATCATCCAGATAAATTGTGGAAAAGAGGTCATGGGTTGCTTGGAATGGGAGCTCTGTAGGATAAAATTTCAGTTCTGGCATTCTTTTGCTACGCGTCCTTCATCGTGGTGTAACAATGCATCTGGCCCAACTTAGGTCTCCTCAAGGCAGCTCAGTTTCAGTTGAGTTGCATAGACCAAGGAGGGAGGAAACTTGGGCCCTGCCTTCTAGAGAGCTGTTTCTCAGTTGACAGAGGATAGACTAGTCATGATTGGAAAACACATGGCATGCTGTGAAACAGAGGAAGGTACCCAGGATCAAGTGCAGCTTACCAGGCTGAGTCAGAGACTCAGAGAAGAGGTCAGGCATGGTGGTTCACACCTGTAATCCCAGCGCTTTGGGAGTCCGAGGCGGGCGGATCACGAGGTTAAAGAGATCGAGACCAGCCTGGCCAACATGGTGAAACCCTGTCTCTACTAAAACTACAAAAAATTAGCTGGGCATGGTGCCATGTGCCTGTAGCCCCAGCTACTCAGGAGGCAGAGGCAGGAGAATCGCTTGAACCCGAGGTAAAGGTTGCAGTGAGCGGATATCGTGACACTGCACTCCAGCAGATGAAAGAACGAGACTCCATCTTAAAAAATAAAAAAACAGAAACGGAGGAGAGTAGTAAGAGAGCAGAGAAAGACACGACGGACATCTCTCACCAACACCATCTGTATAGCAGTGCCTGGGTCAGAGCACGCTTTAAGCCGAAGTCTGCATCCGGCAGCACTTCCTTCTTCAACAAAAAACTGAAGAAAGACTTCTGTTTCCTACTGTGTTCCAAGCTCTATATTTGGCAGTGGGGCCTCTGCGGGAACACGTGTAGTCTCGGTTGTTTACCACCCGCTCCACCTTTTCTTCTGGAAGTAGCCCTTGCATTTGTTTTAGGGAGCCACGCCCACTCACCCCTGCTTAGTGGGCGTGGCTTAGACAGGCTCCACCCCCCAGCTCCAGGCCGGAGCATGTGACTGAGGGCTGGCCAATCACAGCGCTGAATTCTGCTTGCTAGTGATTCAGGTAGTGAATGAGTCACTCAGTTTCCTCCAATAGCAATGAACCAAGGACTTAAGTGGGAAGTACCAGCGAGATCTTTTCCTCCTGAGGTGACTAACGGAGAGGGTGACGTGAGCCCGGAATGGCCAGGAGCCACCACGTAGTGCCTAAAATAAACCCATACTGCGGGAGGCACAGCTAAAACAGAGAAAAATGGAATTCTGAGGATATTATTAGAGCCGCTAGATCCAGGCTAGATCAATCCGGCCTTTAGCCCTGACCTTTTCAATTACATGGGCCAATAGATTTTCTCCTCCCACCCCAGCTTCTTGGCTGAAGCCAGTTTGGATTAGTTTTTGTCTTTTGCCACCAACACTGAAAGAGTTTTGATATAGAGGCAGATGAAAAGACAGCATTCCTGATTCTGAGGCGGCAGACATGTAAACTCAAGTGTGGTAAGTGTGAATGTGTAGATATGTTCTCAGTGCGGTGCGGGCAGAGCAGAGGGAGAGGCTGATCCTGTCTAGGGGAGGAAGTGCCTTCATCCTGGCAGGGCATCAGTTGGTGCCTAGCCTATACTCCTACTGACCATAAGACATACACAATCTCTCTTCCTCACATGCCTCAGGCTAATTAGTTCTAGGAGGATCCAGTGGTCTGGAAAAAATTTCTGGCAACTTCCTCTCTTCTCCACTTTCCCCTAGACTGCATTTCCATTAACTGACAGATATTGCTGAAGACGGCACAGTCTTAGTCAAAGAGTGAGCAGGTGACAATGGTAAGAAAATGTTTTTCTCTCTTTAGAGAAGCAGTAATTGGCATTAAGCCTTCTCCGCAGCAAGAATAGGTCATGTAAATGACAAAAATAGCGAAGGCAAATATTCTTATTGCACTGTCAAGTTTTTCTTATGGCTGGATATGCTCTCCAGAAAGATCTACTGAAAAGCACTAAATTCATAGATTCATCATGGCTCCTGTGCCCTCCTCCAAGCTGGATAGCCTACTTCAGCTTTCAGCAACTGTTAACTGACTGCTGTGGTTATGTTCTGCATTTGCAAGGTTTGCTTGATAAAGACTAGCATGGATGTGGTGGTGGTGGGCACCTATAATCCCAGCTACTTGGGAGGCTGAGGCAGGAGAATCACTTGAACCTGGGAGGCATAGGTTGCAATGAGCCGAGATGATGCCACTGTACTCCAGCCTGGCTGACAGAGCAAGACTCTGTCTAAAAAAAAAAAAAAAAAAAAAAAAAAAAATAATGGCAATATTCTCTAGGACAAATTGTGTTTAGTTGCAGGCTGGCAGGGGGGTGGCAGAAAAATTAAGTGGAAAGGATGCAGCCTTATATTAAGACGGAACTATTTTTTTTTATTAA
>CAUYLG010061948.1:0-61342 GCA_963573385.1 Cacajao melanocephalus
GCATGGTGGCCTGTGCCTATAGTCCCAGCTGCTTGGGAGGCTGAGGCAAGAGAATTGTTTGAACCTGGGAGTCAGAGTTTACAGTGAGCCGAGATCACACCACTGCACTCCAGCCTGGGTGACAGAGCAAGACTCCGTCTCAAACAACAAAAAAAAGAAGGTACATATGTTTGGATTGTTTAAAAATGTGCTTATTTTTTGCCACTTTGAGAAGTCATGCTATAAAAGATGTGTAATAAAGAGAGAATGCTGTGGAAGGGTTGTGAAAGGGGGATTTTATTTATCATAGCCAAGGCTAGCTAAGGTGTGATCAGTTTATTTATGAGATTTGCATGGTCTTTGAGCTATTTTACACCTCTCTGTAAATTGTAGGTGATGGATATGCAAACTTTGTCTTGTCTAGTAGAGATTAACTGACTTCCTACCTCCTTGTGGAAAATCCAAGTTGGTGCCTACTTGCAAATAGGACTGGATCCTGCTAACCTTGCCCAAATTTTCAATCTTTTCCAAATTTTCAATTCTTCCGGATTCCTTTGCTCTCTGGCTACAACTTTCCAAACTAACTTTTTTGGTGTATCACCCACCTGCCCATTGGCATTCCTGAGGACTAAAACCTCTCTGTCTATATCCCTCTTGGGACCTTAGGCTGCCATGCAGTTGGCCATTTTTCCTAGGATTTGAAGAAGCCCTGCAAACTGAAGCTGGACAACTTGATGTAAATCTGGAAGGACTCGCCATCACTGCAGACCGTGCATGAGCAGGAATGACATTCCCTGTGACCAGGAAGATAGAGAGATCTATGAGAAAAAAGGCTGGCCTGTTATGTGTAGGCAGGTAGGGCTTTAGAAAGCCTCCTAGAGTTTCCTGTATCTCTGTGCACCGCTGAACTCACAGAATCATTCCTGAGAGATCAAAACTGGCACAGATATAGGAATGAAACCCACTGGCCCAAAAGGAGATTTCAGATACGAATGGTGAATAATTAAAAAACCTGGGTGGTCAGGGAATTGAGGGTCCAAAGAACCACTGGACATCTCAGCAGATTCCAGCACAGGCACATAAGCTCACAGATCAAATGCGCTATCCACTCTCACTTAGCACTTAGAAGCACCTCCAGGGAAAAGCAGGCATGACCAAATGGACATGCTCTGTTTTGAGCTCTGTTTTGACTTGACACCAGACAGGATGATAGCTCAAAACAGAAATTCCATACAGCTACAGAAAAGAAAGATATTTGTAGATTATTTGAACCCATTATACATGTTAAGTTGTTACCCTTCAACTGGATGCAAAAGCAAAACACAATACAACCCCAAATGTTTACATGATAGTGATCAAGGCTGAGGGATGTAAGAGATACAGTAATTAGTGGGCAGAGTGAGAACACAATTGTCAGCTTGAGGTTCTAGTGACCTACCCATTAACCACTATACACCAGGAAGAGAATGTTACTGCTGGAAACACATGCCCACTGCTACTGCTGTTGCCACTGTGAGCCTATGTTGGCAGAGTCCTGGTGGGCACTGCTATTTTTGGCTCTGACTCTGGTGAGAGGTCCGGTCACCTGACCTTGGCCTTACCTTTATGACAATTTGACATAACACATCAATTTTCTAGCTGGGAAGCAGAAAACTGACACAGGGTTGTGTTAGTGCAATCTTTCTCATGGAATATGAAAATGAGCAAGAATGTGGGAAAAGTTTTGTGACTTATTTCCTGTATATGAGACCACATTTCTTCAGAATGCAGCCTTCCTGTTTCTTACGATATCTTCCAACCTATCAGTTTCCTTCTTCTTTCATGAAATACTTTTGGGTACTTTCCTAGCATCTCAAAGGATCATTTGCAAGGAAATTCCCAGCCCCTATTTTTTTTTTTCTGTGTGAGGGAGCAGGGGCAGGTAAGGAGAAAGAACACAGTTGGGTATTGGTCAAGGTTAAATCCAACATTCCTGCCAATGAAGTTCTGAGCTCCGCACCAGCTCTTCAGGCTATGTTTCTGGACTGAGTGCCAAGGACTACTCCTGGGACTAAGAAAACTCCAGTGGGCTGGCCTCATCACATCGGACTCCCACAGAATCTCATGTATCTGATCTAGAGCCAGAGCAAGGCCCATGGGATTCAGGACCCACAGAGGCATAAAGGACACTTCCATCCCCTCCTCTCCCTCTTCCCCAACAGCCCACACCACGTCCTACTTGAAGGAAAAGACATGCCAGATGACTGGGGTATTCAAAAGAGGTTTAAATCACAGGAGAAGGTAACTCAGCCTCCTCCAACTTAGAAAATGTCTACAGAAAGCCTGACAAGGGAGAAAGAACCAAAAGAAGGCCAGAAAGATACCCTAATTAATTGTGCTTTCTCCCTAGTGACCTGATGGAGAGAGCCACTCCACTCATCCTCATCCAAGAACATGGGTACACAACAAGGGACCTCACCAGATCACTTTGCAGACCAGTGAGATACAAAGTCCTCTTCAAAAATCCTTCAGGTCACTTAGACACAGAATCAATACCAAAGTTCCCACAATTTTGACCCCTAATCTCCTTTCCCAAGGGCCTCTGGTCTTTCCACCAAAGGATATTTCAAAAAGGGTATCTGTAACTATCTATCTCCAGACTCATGAAGGAGGGTTTTGAAGATGATTCTCTAGAGTGCTGGTCTTCAAACTGAGCTCCTTCAGTCTCTAGAGTTCGCAAGAGAAACCTTAGTGTCTCCACGTAAGCAACAGGGAGGCCAGATGAGATGGAGAGGCTCCTGATCACCAGTCCCAAGTCAACCAGAGCAATCTGTTTTATATTTTGGGCTTTTGGGTAAAATTTTATCTGCCGAAAGCTCCCAATGCTAGAGAAACTATTTTTAAACCTCTGAGCTGGAGGATGCATCTCTGTTTCCCTATCCTATCCTCACGGTCAGGTAGACTTTGAGGGAGGAGGTACATGGCAGAGGGTGGAAATGGGCACTGGGCACACAACTTCCAGGTACCTCACTAACATTGTTAAAGGTCCAGAGAAAGATATAGCCTGTCTCAGCTTATAGCAGCTATGAAGAAATGGTTGTCTTGATAAAGAAATTTACTGTTACTTTCTCCCAAAAAATAAAGTTCAGGCCCTCCAAAATTTGGCCTGGAAGGAGAATCTCAGGTAGAGAATGGGAATTAGACCTAGAAACATGTTTTCTCTTCCTCTGGGTTCTATGTATCATTTTCCTCTTTGGATTTTCTCAATTGCTCGGTGTTTCTACTCTGCAGCATTCCCCCACTATGCCTGGCAAGAGACATGCTGCTCCCCAGCATCTATCTGTCTTCCACATCTTTCCATTTCCTCCTAAAATGGCAACGAGTCACTTCCACAGATTCCTCAGCTGAGATAAGACTGGAATTTTCAAGAAACAATTAAATATTAAGGGGAAGCAAAATGGAGGGGGAGTACAAATCATTTAAATGATGCAACTTTCAAGCACAAGGTTCTGATCCACCCGAACTTTCAAGCACAGGGCTCTTATTCCTCCTGAACTCTATTAGCAGTGAATATTTCAGTATTTTAAATACTTCATTTAAAAATGAAATATTTCATAGAACCAGGTAAGAGCACAGCCACTGTAACTTGGTGCAGCCTCAGAGCCCCATCTGCTTAGCTATATCCCCATCTTGACATACTCGCTCCCACCCTAGAAGAACCCTAGGGTTCCAGAGCATGGAGTAAAATCTACTGACTTAAACCAGCATGGGAGGCATACAACTGGTAGTATGTGAGATGATTTTAAGTGGCATAAAGACATAACATTAAATAATACTGATACCAATACTTTTTTAAAAGTTATTCCCTCTTCAATTCTTTTTTAATTGTTCTGATTCTTATGGAGGAAAGTCTTAGTTTGGGATCAACACATCTTTGACTCCCCTCTTTCTCCTGCTAGGGCTCCAATATTAAAAGACAGCAAACCATAAGCTCAGAACCTTTAGCCAACAATAGTATCTAGCTAGAATTAATGCTATCGATCTGTGAGATTTCCATCTCTACCTATATCATATTCTGTATGTTTGAACATATTATTGACAACAAACTTCATTTCTTTCATTCATGAGGATTAACATGGATTTATTCTGAATGTATTTATTGAGTGACTTCTATGTGTCAGGCAGCACGGTGGAATACAGTGGGGAACCAGGCAAATGACATCTTCATTTTCATGGATCTTCCAATCTAGAGGGAGATATAGATAAATAAAGAGACAATTTATTTATACAGTGTGATAAGTGCCACTGGGGGCATGCAGGATGCTGGGCAGACACTTTAGAGGGATGCCTAACTGGGACTTGGGTGAGGGAGTAGGCAAAGAAATATTTTTTTAAAATCTCATTTCAGTTTAATTCCGAAGCAGTAGTATTTGATCAAGAATGAGAAGAGGAAACCATATGTACAAAGGTCTAGATGGAAGGAACACTGAAATAAAATATTGAGTTTCTAGTATATATCTGGAACATAGCTGGTATTCAGTAAATGGCAGCAGCCTTTAGAACTATTACAGACGAGATTGGGCATGTTCAGGGTGGTATGGCTGTAGACCCTATAGAACTTTTACAGTGTCCTTAGCCTCCAATGGTATTAGATTTATCTCTGTGGCCTCAGTTACTGACACAAAGTAGCTTCTGGCACATAGTAGATAATCACTAAGTGTTGAAAAGTGAATAATCCAACAAATAAAAGAGTGAATAAATGAATGAATAAATAATTATTAATTTCTGCCAAGGACCTCCCATACTAGAAGCCACATTCTTACTCAGACTTTACCTAGAATATTCTGATTCCCTCACACTGCAGAGAGAGTGATGCTGCAGCCTGGTTTTGACTTTGTACTGGGGAGATATCCACTGGGTACAGCTGGAATCATGTGGCCTCCTCCACTCTAGCAGGGGAGAGAGCATGCTTTTCTTTTCTTATAGCACTGATGCAAATGAGATGCACGTAGATGATTCTTGTTTGAAAGTCTGACTGAATGACATCAATTTGTCATCCCAGAGACCCACAGAGCTTAGCAACTGGTAATATTGTGAAAACAATAAAAACAACAATAAAAGCCAAACAAACAAAAAAAGAGAGTGGCTGTGGGGCTGCCTTATCTTCTGGAGCCGTGTCTGATTGTGGTTTATGGACAGCTTAGCAGGTGGAAGATCATTAAGAGCCTGATAACCAGTTATAGGGAAGTCTGAAGCTAACAGTAATATATTAATGAGTTAATGAATTAATGGGTTATCATGGGAGTAGGACCAGGGCTTTGAGAGAGACGTAGGTTAGCACGCTCAACCCCTTTGCCATGTGATGCCCTATAACACTTTGGGATTCTGCAGAGTTCCCACCAGCAAGAAGGCCTTCACCAGATGTGGCCTCTTGACCTTGGACTTCTCTGCCTTCATAACTAGAAGAAATGAATTCTTCTCCTTTAAAATTACCCAGTTTCAGGTATTCTATTATAAGCAACAGAAAATGGACTAAGACACTGGGCATTGTGCTAAGTGCTATATTTGCATTATTTCATTTAGCCCTTGCAAGGACCCTTAGGAATAGAGACTGATATTATTTACATTTTAGAGGTGAGAAAACTGAGGCTTAGAGAGTGATGTGACTTGCCAAGGTTACACTTTTAGACAGGGATAGCTGGGATCAAACCCAGCCTGTGTAACAGCAGAGCTGGTACTCTTAACCTCTTAACCACAGTGTCATAAGCAAAAAAGCTGGTGCAGGGTGGGGGGGTGCGAGTTCAGCATACTGCCTAATTAGAACAGTGAATAAACACTTATTCAGAAATCAGAGAACAGATAAGAAACAGATTGAAGTAGAGCTAGCCACTCAACCAATCCCAATAATATAATTTTTTTTTTCTATTTTGAGCCACATTGCCTCAGATTGCAGTGTGGCATTAACTATCAGTTTAGTCTTTCTTAATTTCCAGTTAAGTCAGTTGTCACTATGGCAACAAGGTCAGTCCCTAACAGCCGAGACTGAGTTGGGAGTTATTTCTGCCTCTGGAATTATAAAATGGCCCCTTATTTTGCAAGTTTTTCCTGTTTTGCAGAATGACTACTTCTTTCCAAATCTCAGCACCCACATGCTAGGGAACAATGTGCAAACTACTAATAAAATTTTTCTTTAGATTCACCTTCAAATTCCAATATGGGATTAGCCTGCAGAACCATCACTACTCCCTCCAGAACTTGTTCCTTTGAAGTTAGGCTCCTAATATGTGCCTCCAAGATTCACCTTGAGCAGGAATAATTTCTGTCATTGATTAAGGACTAATCAATGTGTATGGAGCAGGCAGAATCAAGAGGTCCAGCTGGAACCACGGAGGTCCAGCGAGAGCCCCTGACCCAGAATCCAAAGCCATGATGCAACCAGGCACTCTCCGTTTCTCTCTGCTGGCTTTACTCTCCCTCCCCAAGCTGCTCAGTGTCCTGTCACTAGAAAAGGTCATGCAACTGCTATGATTAGAATGACTACAAATCTCTGTTATCTAATCTCAGCTGGGCCCTCAGTGACACTCGGAAGTCTTTATTGATCCTGAGTGACTCTCCATCACATTCCCCATGGCACATTTTCCACCTGGTTTTCTTTTGTTAAGCCCCAACCCACTCCAGCTCCCTTACCCACATCCCTTTCCTTGCTTACCAGATTGGGGTTGACTTTCTTCTGTTCCATTAAAAACTTTCTCATTTCTTCTCATCCTTTCCCATCTCCTCCCTGCCCTCTCAGGGAGGCCCATCCCCCAGGCTTTATGAGATACTCTCCCCATCCCTAACCCTGTCCTAAAGATTATACTCTCTGTCTCTTCCCATGTTCTCAAGTCTTCTCCTTCAGCTTCCCCAGCCCATCACCTCAGTTTATAAACAGCTTCCAGGGCTCCCCATGCAAATAAATACAGGAATGCATCAACAACTTATTTTTTTCAGTGCTTTCTTCCCAAAATGCCATCTCAACTTTCCCTTTAACGGTTACTTTCTCTTCTTCACCTCTTGGACTTTATAGTTTTAAATTATATAAGTAATCTATGTTCATGGTAGAAAAGTTAGAAGCTGCACATTAGCAAAAGAAAAAAATCTGCCATAACCCCTCAGGAATAACTTTGTTATCATCTTGAAGTATATCTTCTAAAGGGTTTTCCATGCATAAGTGGACAAAAATAGGTTAAACTGATTTTAAAATAAAGAGAAAATCACATTCTACACTGTATGCTGTAACTTGCTTTACTTTAATTCACAGTCTACTCAACATCTTTGCTTTAGGGCCACCAGGATAATACAGGATAATCTCCCATTTCAAGATTCTTAATCTCATTTGCAAAGTCCATTTTGCCATATAAGGTAACACCATATTCACATGTTCCAGCAGTGATTAGAACGAAGACAACTCTGGGGGAGGGTGGCATTACTCTGCGTACCACAAGCCGTCTGTAGCCTAGGAAAGTGGAAGGGGGCAGAGTGGTAGTTGGGGGGATTCCAGACACAGGGAATAGCAGAGTGTGATGGGAGCTCATTTGCTCCCCACTCCCAAAGTCTCCATGCTGATAAATATAGATCTATACTCTCTTAAAAAAAGTTTGTAGCTATTATGGACATTTTGTGTGTGTGAACTCAATCTTTCTTCTTCTTGGAAGATACCTTTTTTCCCACAGCGTGTGATTCTGGAAGGTTTGTCCAGGAAGAAAGGTACATGTGATCAGGCTGACCAGTCATAGTACCCCACTCCTTGAGGCACAGTAACTGGGTGAAGGATGGGCAAGTGACCCAAACAAGACCAATCTGACTGTTTGTGGGAGGGGCCTGATCTGGATGCTGAGACAAGGAAGTTTTCTTTCTTGTTGACACTGTGAGCTCCATAAATCCTGGAACCACTGGGGGCTATCTTTCCTACATCTAGAGAGATCCTGTCTAAAAAGGGAGCCATCCCAGTAGAGAGAATTGAGAGAGAGATCAGAGGACATCATCTGAACATTTATCCCAGCCTGCCTAAAGCCAGACAAGTTCTAGACTCTTCAATTGCATTGCATTAGCCAATAAATTCTTTTTTTTCCCCTTTCCTTGAACTAATTTGATTCAGGTTTCTGTTACTTAAAATAAAAAGTCCTCAATAATAAAATATTATTCCATAATATGGATGCATTAAAATAAAATTAACCAAATTCTCTAATGTTGAGTCTTTGGACTGTTTCAAACTTGTACTATTTTAATAATACCATAGTAAACATCCTTGTACATATATCCCTATGCATATTACTGACACAATTTAGAACACATTTGAAGAAATATATTTAGAATACATTCTAATGTATTCTTTAGAACACATCCAAAGAAACCCATCAATTAAGCCTACTGCAATCTGGCTGCAGCCCCACAGCTGTGCTTAAATTGTCCTCTGCTAGGGCACCGAACATTTCCTGATTGCCTATTTCAGCAATTCTTTTCTCATCCTCATTCTGTTCAACCTAGTCATATTCCTTCTATCTGTAAAATCCTCTGGGGCTTCAATGAGTCTTTCTGTCATCTCCTATTCCTACTTGCAGAGTTCAACTTGGGCACCAATTCTGAAAAACTGGCAGGACTACTGGGAGGGGGTCCCAGTAGTTGTGAACAGTTTTTTAAATCGCAACAAAGCTTGGTAGGAGAATGTGTGATCAATAATTAGCAGTGTTTCCCAATGTACTGATGCATGGTTGGTGGCGAAGGAAAATGCTAAAAACTGTAGCAAGAGAGCCAAACATTTGCCATTGCTATAACCAGAGTTTCTTAATCTGGAACATATAGGTTAGGAGACACCCTGGGAGTTTCAAAGTGACCCAGGGGCTTTATAAATACCATGGAGTTAGAGGGAAATATTGTGTGATCACATCCTTAAAGGCGTCTAGGAATTCAAGGAGGATTAAGAGCCATTTCTGTAGGACAGTCTCCTGACTTGTGTTTTCCTCAAGTGGCCTTGCGGAACTTACAGTTTGGAGAAGGAGAAAGTCAAGTGACCCAGTAATTATCCACCATCCTGATGCATTAAATGACATCATGAAGATGTAGGTGGTCCTTGCAAAATTCTTTAGGGAGAAACACAAGGTCCTCTTACACTGCCCTTTGGTCTGGCCCAGCATGACTTAGCTGAGTAGGGAGGGAGCGCCGGCAAGTTGAGAGAAGATACAGCTGCTCTCCATGATGTGCATTTCATTCTTTAACCCTGTTCTCTTCACCCACTCC
Organism: Cacajao melanocephalus; assembly: GCA_963573385.1. NCBI lineage: Eukaryota > Metazoa > Chordata > Mammalia > Primates > Pitheciidae > Cacajao > Cacajao melanocephalus. Next base: position 9,235 of record CAUYLG010061948.1, read on the forward strand.
TGGGCAGCTCTACTTCAGCTTCTCCCAAAACTATTCCTAGCTCTCTAGTGCCCAAGAAGCCTGCACAGTGCACTACCAGAGGCCTCCCTCCAGCTGTTCCCCAAAGTACAGAAGTTTGTGACATCTGGAAATTTGTGCATTTGGGAAACAGTGCTCAGGTCAGCTACATTTGGCTTTGAATATGATTTGCTTCTGCCCTTTCTATTGTAGGTCTCTTTAATTACAGTGGCTCCATTTAGATCTCCTTATCTTGGTGACTATCAATGTTTTGAATTCCTTGCTTTTTTCCCCCAAGTTTAATGGGAAATATTTCCTGTCAACATTTCTTCTGTCCTCTCTGGTGACTGTAACTTCAGCTGTTATCTTCAGTGAAATTCATTAAAAAGGATGAATATCTCATGTTCCAAGATCACTAGCAGAGATGTTAAGTGGAATAAGATAGAACCACAGGCTTCTTCACATCCTCTTGAGACCTCCCAGAATCCAGCCTGGAAATTGTATTTCTATGTATTCCATGGTCATAGTTCCACATTGCACCTTGACAGACCTCTCTGGATCCCTTCCAAGAATATAATTTCTTGAGACCAATGTCTCATTAATATTTTAATCTTCCTCCTGTGACCCATGAAAATCTCTAACCCGTGCTTTCCAAATACCATTCAATCTTCCACAGAGCATCTATAGTTGCGATTTTCTCCCCACATGATTACATGGAGCATTGCTTCACACAAAAATCTGGCATGCACACATCTCAATCTGGCATTCAGAGCCCTACAGTTTGACGTCCTTTCCTTCTAGAAGTAATGTGCATTTTATTCTTTAGCCCCTACAAGGACATGTGTTCTGGACTCAAATGACCTGAGCTCAGATTTTGATGCATATACTTCCTAACTATGTGACTTTGGAGAAGCTAATTAATATCTCAGAGCCTAAATTTCTTCTGTCATAGAGTGACTGCCAGAATAAAATTGCATAGCATCATTAAGAGATTTACATGAGATAATGCATGGAAAGCATTTAGCAAAGCAGAATGGTCCCTCAAAGAGGTCCACACCTTAATCCCTGGAACCCAAGAAAGAAACAACTAAGATATAATTAAGGCTAAGGACCTTCAAATGAGGAGATTTTCCTGGATTGTCTGAGTGGGCCAAATCTAATCACATGAATCCTTAAAAGCAGAGAACTTTCTCCCACTAGAGGCAGAAGGATGCAAAAGGAGAAGTTAGAAAGATTCAAAACATGAGAAAGACTCAGTGTTGTGGTCTGAAGAATCGAGTGGGCCATGCATGTGGGCTGCAGATAGACCTTTAAGGGGTAAGGTGGTCCCCAGCTGACAGCCAGCATGGAAGCAGGGACTTCAGTCTTACAACTCTAAGGAACCGGTTTGGCCAACAAACTTGGAAGCAGGTTCGTCCTCCGAGCCTCCAGTAAGAAATGCAGGCCTGCTAACAGCTTGATTTTAGCCTGGAGAGACCCATGTTAGATGTCTTTCCTACAGAAACTGTGAGATCATAAATTTGTGTTATTTTAGCTGTTAGTTTGTGATGGCAGTGATAGAAAATGAATCCATTGCTCAGAAATATTGGCTATGATTTGTCAGCCACATTGACCTACCTAAGATTCCCCAGCTCACCTGTCTTGTTCTTCCAGTTGCGGGAAAGTCCCTTTCCTCAAACAACTACCTTCAAAGCCTTGTTCAAATCCGCTTCTTTTAGATTGTCTTTTTTGACCCTTCTATGAGCATCAGTCAACCTCGAGCTTCCAGAGAAGAAAATTATATGTTTTCCTCTTTCCCAAATCAGCATTATGCTCAAGCCACTTACTACCTGTTGTCTTCCCAACTCCATGGAAGGACTCATCTATATTTTACAGACTGTATATTTATAAGACTCCTTTCTCTGCTGGCTGGGAAGGGAAAGGACAATTAATACTCATTGAGAGTTTTCTCTGTGTCAGACACTGTGCACATAAATTATGTTATTTTACTCTTATAAGAAACCTATGGGGTAGAGAGATACTTTTTAATAGATAGCTCAGTAAGAAAAACTTATCCAGTGTCCAACAGCCTCTGAGAGGAAAAGCTGTGATCTGATATCTGGTGAATTCAGGTCTGCTTGATTCTAAATTTGTTGTTCTTTCCACTGTATTGTGATGTTTCTCATAAATATCACCTTTGTCATCATTACAATGAACATTTATATAGCCCTTTACAGAGTAGCTCACGCTCATGGCAACCTTTTGTATTATCCTAATTTTTAAAGTTCACACAGTCCCTGAGAGACGCCATTAGGATCTGAGCTCAGGATTTCTGACTGCAAAAACACTTAGAGTGTTTTTTCCACCATACCACAACTAGTTCCAATCAATGTCGATGAATTAAATGTTATGCAGCTTCAGGCTTGTGTGCACTTTCTCTCCTTCTAAAATTACTGCAAGGCAGTATTTCTAGCATCTCTGAGTCAGAGTTGTTTCTCTGTCTTGATTATATGTGCACATCTTTCAGTTCTGGGTCAACTGCAAATTGCTTTTGTGTCACGCTGACTTTTCCCAGATTATACACCCAGATAGGGAATGAAACAGATTATGACACCAGCTTCCAAAGCCTCTAGGCCCCTCCACCCACAGATAAGCCAGATCAAATTCCCGTTTGTTTAGGAAATGTGGTCAATTTTAAACCAACATGACTTTTTAAAATGTTGTAAGGTATCCTTAGTATTTACCATTTTAACCATTTTTAAGGGTAGTTCAGTGGCATTAAATACCTTGTTGCACAACCATCACCACTATATATCTCTGGAACTTTTTCATCTTCCCTAATTGGAAACCCACACTCATTAATAATAACTCCCCATTTTCCCTCCTTCCAGCCTCTGGCAACCACCATTCTACTGTCTTTCTCTATGAATTTGACTATTTTCAGGTATTTCATCTAAGTGGAATCACACAATATTTGTATTTTTGTGACTGGCTTATTTCACTTGGCATAATGTCTTCATGATTCATCCATGCTGTGTCAGTATTTCATTCCTCTTTAAGGCTGAATAATATTTCATTGTAGGCTGGGCACTGTGGCTCTTGCCTGTAGTCCTAATACTTTGGGAGGCTGAGGCAGGCAGATCACAAGGTCAGGAGTTCAAGATTAGCCTGGCCAATATAGAGAAACCCCATCTCTACTAATAAAAGAAAAATCATCCGGGTGTAGTGGCACATACCTGTAGTCCCAGCTATTTGGAAGACTGAAGCAAAAGAATCACTTGAACCCAGGAGGCGTAGGTTGTAATGAGCTGAGATCCCACCACTGCACTCCAGGCTGAGCAACAGAGCGAGACTCCATCTCAAACAATAAAATAAAATAAAATAAAATAAAATAAAGAATATATATATATATTTCATTGTATACATAGCACATATTGATTATTCATTCATCAATCAATGGACTCGAGGTGCTTTCACATTTTAGCTATTGTGAAGAATGCTGTCATAAACATTGGTGTACACATATCTCATTGAGTTTCTGCTTTCAATTCTTTGGTATATATATTCCCAGAAGTAGGCTTGCTGGATCACATGGTAAGTCTATGTTTAATTTTTTTTTTTTTTTTTTTGAGACAGAGTCTTGCTCTGTCACCTTGGGTGGAGTTCAGTGGCACTATCTAGGCTCAATGCATCTATGTTTAATTTTTTAAGGAACTCTCATACTATTTTCCACAGTGGCTGCAACATTTTAATTCCCATCAGCGGTACATAGGGCCCTAATTTCTCCTCATCCTTGCCAACACATTATTTTCTATCTTACTGATAATAGCTACCTAGTGAGTGTGAAGCAGTATCTCATTTTGGTTTTGATTTATAGCTCTACTGATTATTAGCCATTTGTATAACTTCTTTGGAGAAATGTCTATATATGTCCTTTGCCCATTTTTTAATCAGTTGGGTTTTTTGTTATTGTCAATGTTGCTTTTCATAAGTAAACGCTCATTTTGTTTATTTCAAAAATAACACAAGTGTTAATAAAATAAGTTTAAAATCATATTTAATTCCACCATCCAGAAAACCAAAGGAAGTTACTTTTAAATTAAAATGTTCCTATAAATAGCTTAAAGACTTTATATCTAATACCATAAAATGAGTATATTAAATGCGTTAGGGACCTACTACTTTATAAGCAATTTCTCTGGTTTGATACATTTTCTTTGAAAAAAAAATCCTTATTGCATTTTGCTTATTATGTTTTTTCTTAAGTCTTTTATTACTTTCATACTTGTTTCATTAAATTTATTACCAGATAAAACAGGGTCTACATTCCTCCTTGAATATAAATTAGTTTCCTAATTCTGTCCTCTAGAACTGTCTTCATTTTTCTTTACTTTACACAAGTTAATGCAGATACTCACTTCCAACACCCCTGAGAACATACATCTAGCTCTGCTGATTCTGCAAAGTTCTCATTTGCTAAGCGCTCCCCAGCCTGCTTTCCATCAAAAGTTACAACAGTGTCTTCACTACCTCCTAATTATCCATACTACTGGGTTTTGGGTTCCTTGTGAGCAAAAGCAAATAATAATTGGCACAATGGCATTTTTATTTGTTTAGGTTACTATTCCTCTCTCCATAGAGTTAGACCTAATGCAGCATTTTCTATTTTTGTAATTGTATATGCAAACATTTCCCCCCAAACTCTAAACCTCATCCTATTGACTCCTTGATTTCTCAGTAATTCCTGACCCTGTATCTGGGTGCCTTAATATAGGTTACTAGATTTTCTCATGCTTCTCCTTTTCCTAAAGTGAGGACATTGATTTTTATTTTTATTTATTTATTTCTTCTGAGACGAAGTTTCGCTTTTGTTGTTGCCCAGGCTGGAGTGCAATGGCACCATCTTGGCTCACTGCAACCTCTGCCTCCCAGGTTTAAGAGATTCTCCTGCCTCAGCCTCCTGAGTAGTTGGGATTACAGGCATGCGCCACCATGCCCAGGTAATTTTGTATTTTTAGTAGAGACGGGGTTTCTCCATGTTGGTCAGGCTGGTCTAGAACTCCTGATGTCAGGCGATCCGCCTGTCCCAGTCTCCCAAAGTGCTGGGATTACAGGTGTGAGTCACCGCGCCTGGTTGGGTATTGCTTTTTCTATACTAACTTCCCAGATATCCCACTTTAATTACCTAAAAAGTGAACCATTTAATCAAATTTTATTTGTAGAGGTTGTGCCTCACTGTTTAGTCACAGCAGAATCTATTGAATACGCCAATTGCTACTTAGTGATAATCCACTTTGGTGAATTATTGATTACTTATTAAAGTGTTCTATGGATCTGTACTATATGTTTAATAATAATAACAAAAATAACTTTTTTGGAGTGTTTGCTGTGTGCCAGGCATTATTCTAAGCACTTGACATAAGTTATTCATCCCAACAAATTTGCGATAACTTTATTGTCATCATTTTATGATGGCAATCACATATAGAAATATTAAGTATATTGCCCAAGGTCACATAGCTAGTAAGAGACATGGCCACAGTTTGTACCTAGGTAGGCTGGGTGTTGTGTTAGGTGTTGGTTCATGGGACATGTCCATGGCTGTCTGGATATATACATGAACTTTCAAATAAGTATGTATTCTCTCAGGAGTTACTGAATGTGTTCATTTATTCAAAGTGTACTTATTAAGCATTGACTCAGTGCCTTCATTATGATACACACCATGGAGAGAGATTCAGCAAACCAGTATCTACACTTGAGGGAACTTAAATCTAGCTGAGAAAATCTACAGACACAGATACAACACAATATAGCTAAGGAGATCTAAGATACAGACACAACACCATCAAATAACAATAGAATCAACATTTGAGTAAAAGATTGCATAGAACAGCTTATCTGTGATACCAGAAATCACAAAATAGGAAAATAATTGTAGGATCCATTTGTCCAATTGTCAAGCCGTACAATGGACTGGCATTAGAGCATGACTACACTCAAGAAGATAAAAAGGAAATCTTGATAGTATGAATTTCTTTGATTAATTCAAAAAATACTTATTGAGCACCTACTGTGTGTCAGGCACTGTTCTTGGTACTAATTGTTAAATGAGGAAATGGATGCATTGTTGAGATAAATTACAAAATTACTTTCTCTTCAAGAACTTTAAAAAATAGGACAATCTTTATTTAGCTATGCACAGAGGCAGGGAGATGAGCCATGTGATGAAAATTGTACTTAATGATAACAGAATGACCTTGAAGTGATCACGGCATAGCCCCTTCTGTGCTGTCCCATTGAGCTACCCAGGAAGAAGTCATTAAGTCATCTCAGGAACTCACAGAAGTTCAAGGCTGGTGCTGTGTGGATTATTCAATCCAGTTCTTTATGCTTCGCTTTCCTCCCAAACTTTTTTCTAGAGCCCTCTGGAGCTAGATCTGTGATCAACAAACTCTAGTAGATCCTCATTGGTCTGACCACTCCCTCTCCTGGCCTTGTTGAAACTTGGTTCTCCTCCAAGGCCACTACTTCCCCTAAAATTTCTCAAGGCTATGATCTCTCTTATATCAAATGTATCTAAGGACTAGGATGTGGGGTATTTTTTTTTTTTGCTCTAATTACTGTTTTAAACCATTTGTCCTTCATTCTCTCTCAAAAACTGAAGCTCATGCCTTGAGATTACAAGAATACCTTGTAGTTGTCAAATATATACCTTCCCAGATGCCAGTCACTCATCCTCCCTCTTTCACTGAAGGTTTTGGTTATGAGTTCTAGGTCTCCCAACTAGACTGTGAGCTTCTTGAGAACAGAGACTTTCTTTCCTTTGGTCATTCTTGGATCTCCAGCATCCAGAACAATGCTTGGAAGAAAACAGGTACTCAGTCAACATCTGTTAAATAAATAAATGAGTTTTAAAATATATGTTATATGCTATGTTTTTTTTTCTCATTTAATTCCCATAACCATCTTACAAGGAATTATAACTATTATGTTATCTTCTTTTGACAGATGATGAAACAGAGGTTCAGAAAAGTTATTTGCTCAGAGACACATAACTGATGCAAATTGTATTAGTCAGAATGGCTTGCTATAATAAAATTCCATAGACTAAGCGGCTTAAACAACAGAAATTTATTTTTTCCACAGTTCTGGGGAAAGTTCAAGATCAGTGTGCACAGGAAGAGAGAAAGAGTTTAACCCTAATTACTTTCTTAAAGATACCATCTCCAAATACAGCTGCACTGGGGGTTTGGGATTCAAAATTAATTCAGGGAGTGGGAGGAACACAAATATTCAGTTTATAACACTGACAGAGCCAGGATCCAAACCCAGACTTGTCCAGCTTCACAGCCTATATCCTAACTACTGAATCAGGATGGCGTATTGCCTCTGGGTCCCTCGCTCTGCCCCTGTGTCCCTCAATCTGCCCCTGTCCTGAACCACTACAGGCCAGGCTTCATGCATTGCCAGGGTCACCTATTTGATTCTCTCACTGCACACATTCTCCTTGGAGTTGGGAGCTAATGGTGAAAGGCCTGACTTCGTTCTTCACTACCTTTGTGACCTGGAGCCAATAACTTAACAGCTCTGGATGTGCTTCCATTTCCACCTCAGTAACAGAAGATGATTCTAGGAATTTCTTTCAGGTGTTGAGGGAAAAAAGAAAATAGTCTTCTGACAAGTCCACTGAATGCTTTAGGGCAAAAGCACCACATGATTTCAATGTCTTGTTGCTATGAGTATTTCCCTGAGTAGGATTAACAGCTGTGTGGATAAGCATGCGAGAACTCTGCCTCCATCGCAGCAGGGTGATGCAGCCTAGGGGAAAGGCCCTTAGAGGCTGTGACCAATATTTTCTGCTTGTTTCTCATTTGAATCATTGTGCTTTTGCTCTGTTTAAATGAAATTTTCTGTTTGTTTTGTTTTTTGCTCATTTGCTCTACTTACAGGCTGGGAAGGATTATCTCAAGGGGATCATTCTAGTAGGTGGCCTCAGGATTCCACTGAGATAGATGTCACCCTGACTAAAAGTTAATCAGGAAGATTATTTATCCACTAGAAATCAATGGACATCTGAAGGTAACCTAAATTATAACAACAGCTAACACTTATATAGCACTAACTATGTAACAGGCATTGTTCTAAGCACTACCTAAATATTAATGTCCTTAATTTCTGCAATAACCACACCCTGAAGTAGATGATCCTCCTAGCTAGGTACTATAACGATCATTCCCATAGCTACTAAGCAGCTGAGCTGGGATTGGAACCAAAAGACTTTGGCTCTAGAACCTGTGCTCTGAAAGATGACAACACAAGGCTTCTCCTGACATCTGTTATTCCTCTCTGCCTGTCCTGTAGTCCCAAGTGCTGAGAGATGGGGCCATCCTAGAGGACAGGGAAAGGAAGCATGGGGCTTCATGGGTAGAGGTGAGTCAGGGAGCACCATTGTAGGAACAGAAGCAGAAGCCAGAAGTCTGTGGGACCTGCAGTCACCACCTGAGAGGGTTGGGGCTAGTCCCTCTCCAGGGCTCCCAGATCACCCTGTGGGTTCCCAGAAACCTAACCAGCCTGAATTGTCACTGTTAGCTCAATTATGTCCCACAGGGGGTAGTGGGTTCCTCTAGGGCAGGGCTGCTAAGACAGCTCAGGGGTCAGTGACAATAGGGCAGGGACCTGTGCCATCACCTGGACTATTGTGATCCTGGGCCCTAAAACAATGCACTAACAGCGTAAGTGCTCTTGAATGAGTAGATGAAAGAGGTCAGAAACACCACAATATGCACTTGTATAATGTTTCTTTAGTATTTCTAAATCCTTTACCTTTTTATATGTTTTCACTTCGTGCAAAAGTCCTTAAACTTGAATCACCTGAGGAGTTTGGTAAGAAGCCATATTCTCAGGTCTGAAACCACTGAGATTCTGAATCAGCTGGCTCATGTGGCTTTAAGAAACATTTTACTATAGGCCCTACATGATTGCTCACGCCTGTAGCTCCAGCACTTTGGGAGGCCAAGGCAGGTGGATCACTTGAGGTCAGGAGCTTGATATCAGCCTGGCCAACATGGTAAAACCCCATCACTCCTAACAAAAAAAAAAAAGGAAAGAAACATTTTACTAGAATACAATATACAAATAGAAAAGTACTCATAAGTGTATACCTTACTGAATCTTTACAAATTACATATACCTATGTATCCAGCACCTAGATCAAGAAACAGAATATTATCAGAACAGTTTTTAGACCTTTAAACAAACACCATCCTTAAACAACACCCCAGTAATTCTCATGCAGGTCCCCTGAACACTGAGAAAAATTGCAGGAGTAATGAGCAGTGAAAGTCAAAGTGGAAACCACTCATATGTGCATCTTTGAGGATGACAAGGACGAGAGAATTGGAGATATTAGTTCCTTGGACACTGGAACCCCCCAGAAACAGAGTAGGTGGCACCGGTCTTGGGGTGGGGAGTGAAGAAGGCCAACTGAGTCGCCAACTGGCTTTTTGGATACACGAGAAGCAGAGCTCATCAACTTCCAACACCTGAAGAGAGATCCTGAGAAGTCAAAAGTCCGTGAATGCCAGGCGCAGGCCTCAGGTTATTAAACAGCTAAAGCAAACAAGCTTTCAGAGCAAAAGCAGAGGGACCTCATGGGCCTCAGTCAGTAAGTCACCTGCTTAAAATGGATGTGTGTCCCTCCTTACGGGTTCCATCTGAACCAGAATGGATCAAGGCCCTCAGAGATTCATTCGTTCTCTGTCTCTGTCTCTATCTCTGTCTCTGTCTCTCTTTCTCTCTCTCTCTCTCTCTCTCCCTCTGTCACATACACACACACACACACACACACACACACACACACACACACAGGGCCCAAGACTTGCTTTGGAATGTTCTTTCCCATGCTCCAGTTGGGGTCTTTTACTATGAATCGGACAAACTTGGATTCTTGAATTAATTCTGCTTTTTTCCTCCTACTTTCCCTTTCCTCAAAATGTTTTAATTCCTAATATTCAGACTTAATGACAAAACTGAAAGTTGAAACCTGATCCTCTACAAAAATTAAAATATTGAGTGGTGAGAATAGAAGAGATGGTGTTATCTTGATGATCACTTAATCACCCATCAGCAGATTATCAGAACACTGAAATCAGCTTGACTGTCCCAAGCTGCATCTATATTTTCCCTCCTGTATTACAAGTCCTTCAGAGCCTAGCTGTTTATCAAGTATAGATATAGAAAGGAGAATAATGGGGAGTCATTTGGGCCCTGGACTTTAAAGAGTTTCTCTAGTTTTCTAATGTTAAATCACTAACAATCCATCAAACTTTAAAATCTATTTTTTTTTAGTGTTTTATATTCAACAGAGGGTTGGAATTTTTTTTTGTTTACTGGGTTTGGCTCCTGAATTCTTTCCCCAGAATTTGTTTACTGTGGGAAAAGGGTTGAAAACATTTCAAAATAACTTTGGAAAGGAGTTATCTGGGCCCTGTACAGATTTAAGATGAGTAAAGTGAGTTAGCTTTTTGCATAACTTTTTGCCTCCCAGCCAATCAGTAACAAAAATGGCAGTCTGCATCCGGTAGTGCTATGGAGAATTCAAGTATAGTTCATGCCCAGAAACATAACACAGGGAGAACTTTTCACATCCCACTATTGATTTGTTCAATCATTCATTCATTTATTTATTCAACAAAGTGTTATTGAGCATGAATTATGTGTCAGGCACTATGGTAGGTGCAGATCACCAAATACAAACTCTCTTCCCTGGTCTCTCCTTTTTATATCCTGGTTGGGGCGCTCAGATAAAGGAAGGAAATATAGCTCTCTAAAATTGTCATCCTTCCTCTCCACCTGTCCCCACCTTCCCAGTGCCCAGTTAGGAAGTTGCATAATTGAGAAAAAAGTGATTCCCTTCGAACCTGGATCTTCTATCAGTGTTGTTGTTAACATCTGTGTTTTTTCAGGATGATTTTTATGAGTCTAATGAGGGTCAAGAGGCTTTCTGGGCTTTGCAAATCCAGCTGACATATTGCAGCAAGGCTGCAGCCTCCAGAGAACTGTTGATTACAAGACCCATGGATTGTACTGTATTGGGACAACCAGCTCTGGCTAGAACAGTACACCCGTCTGCTTTTGCAGAATCAAAAATCAAGTGTTCCACCCAGATTCTTTTCTAATTTTCAAACATTTGATCTCATTCCAAATTACGTGTTACAGCAGTTTGCATCAGCAGGATGATAGTCATTCTGGAAAACTGAAGGAGTGGCTCTGCCATATATTTAAAAATATGCGCACAGCAGTGTGGATTTTGGTAACAACTTGAGTCAAGCTGCATTTGTGCTTTTAACACTTTTTATTATTATTATTATTTTGAGTTTGAGTCTCTCTCTGTCACCCAGGCTGGAGTGCAGTGGCACAATCTCAACTCACTGCAATCTCAGCCTTGCAGGTTCAAGTGATTCTCCTGCCTTAACCTCCCAAGTAGCTGGGATTACAGACGTGTGCTACGACACCCAGCTAATTTTTGTATTTTTAGTAGAGATGGGGTTTCACCTTGTGGGCCAGGCTGGTCTCAACTCCCAACGTCAAGTGATCTGCCCACCTCGGCCTCTCAAAGTGCTGAGATTGCAGGCATAAGCCAAACACTTTTTCAAGTATACATTTTCTTTTTAATAAAACAGAGCTCAAATTTAAAAGTCTTGTAATGAGATTCAACACTTTCCCTTCATGCAGCTCAGGCGTAAGTATCTGGCTTTGAAGCAAATCCAGTATGTGAAAATGGGGATGTGCACCCATCAGATCTGGGGGAAGAGATTCACTTCTCAGAATGAATGATTCTTTTCTTTATCAGAGGAATTTTCATAGTATTCTCTGGAAGGAATAAGCTTTCCTCATACACAAAAACACTTTGTAAACTTTTAATTAAATACACTTTTTAGACATCACAAGTGCTGTATAAAGAGAAGACTCAGATCAGGCAGATGGTGCATGTTATTTTTCAAGACATTACCTTATTTCAAATGAAATCCAAATGATTTGTTAACGTCTGGTTGGCATTCAGTGCCTTGCCTAGATTGTTCTTTTTAAAACATTTTATTTATTTTATAGAAAGGGGTCTCACTATGCTGCACAGGCTGTGAACTCCTGGGCACAAATAATTCTCCCACCTTGGCCTCCTGAGTAGCTGGGGCTACAGGTGTGCACCACCATGCCCTGCCTGGATTGTTCTGATGTAAAGCTCCTTCACAGCTTAGGTTAGTAGTTACTCTTTTGTCATCCCTCAGCTAATCTATACCCCTTTCCCAGACTTGAAATATTTTTAGCATTTATATAGGTTTGTACTGTCCAATTTGAATATTGCCCTAGAAATAGTTTTGATTTTATTCATTTTATGAGGTTAGCCATGTGCCAGGCCCTTAAGAAACTTGCCTTTGAAAATATTGCAGTTGATGAAATGGAATGAAAAGAGGCTGTCACTGTTCTGAATCACGTCTTTGGTTAGGAAGAATTCATCAGGATGACATCTGATCTTGGTCAAAGGGCAGCGTTTTATAGTGGACTATACTTAGGCCATCTTCATGAGCAAATTATTAAAATAAGAATAAGAAATTGAGGACCAGATATGAGTCCAAGCCAATCAGCAATGATATCTCATAGCCAGAGGGATGACTTCAAGAATGCGCAGGTGACCCTGCCTGGCCAATGGAAATCAGATTCAGGATAGTTACCGGAACTGATGGGGAAGATAAACTTTTTTCTGCTGGATTTAATTATTGGAAAACATAAGTTAATAGCTTCTGGGGATTACCTTAAAGTAAAACCAGCACAGAAGACAAACTGAGCAGTAGAGAGCCCAAATCCTGATGACATTTCTTGAGCCCTGCAGTCCAATAGTTCCGAGGCTAGACCTATTTTTGGGATATTTCAGTTAAGTTAATAGGTAAATTTACTTTTTTTTTTTTCTTAAGACAGAGTCTCCCTCTGTCGTCCAGGCTGGAGTGCAATGGCACAATCTCAGCTCATTGCAACCTCCACCTTCCAGGTTCAAGCAATTCTCCTGCCTCAGCCTCCACTAGTAGATAGGATTACAGATGTGTGCCACCATGCCCTGCTAATTTTTTATTTTTAGTAGAGATGGGGTTTCAACATGTTGGCTATGCTAGTCTTGAACTCCTGACCTCAGAAGATCCGCCTGCTTTGGCCTCCCAAAGTGCTGGGATTGCAGGCATGAGCCACTACACCCAGCCAAATTTACTTCTTTATTTAGGCAACTTTGGGTGACTTTTTTATCACTTCCTAATGAAAGGTCCCTGACTCCCCCATTTCCCCACCTCATTTTTATATCAATTACCAAGACCTAAAGTTTCTCCCTCCAGAATATCACATATCCATTATGTCATCTCCATCTCAATGTCCATAATCTAGTTTGGGTTCTCATGAACTCTTGCTTGAATGTGCAAACTCTCAGTTTGTCTCTCAGCCTTCACTTTCTCCCCTCGCACGTACCTTTCCACAAGCTGCCCGATTAATCCCCATAAAACACAGATATAATGAAGGCACACTGCCCAAAAGCTTTCGCTGACTTCCATTGCCTACCGAATAAAGTTCAAATTCCTGAGTCTCATATTCCAGCCCCTCTATATTCTACCTGCAATCTCTACCTTTCCAACTTTTATTTTCTGCTGTATTTCTCAATGTAATTTATATTCAAGGATTATGCTTTCGAGTTGGGTATTCAAATTTTTGAAGCAAGTTTGATATACATGAACAGGTGAACTTACTACTTCCATATCCACATCTTCCAGCTTCTAACTCAAGTTAGAACACCATAGCTGAAAATTTTGTCTCCACCCTCTGAGCGGTTACAGCCCTTTGTCCCTTCATTACTGAGCTATTACTTCCTTTTCTCTTCCTACATTTTAATATAGCTACTTGTAGATATGCTTTATCTAGTCTGATCTCTAGAATTGTTAACTACTAGATAGCCACTGTCCTTTCAGCAGGGTCTGTTTCAGATTTACTTTTTTTGTGTACTCCACCCCCTCCTCCCATGGTAATATTTCCTACATGTTTATTGAGTTGGTATGAATGAAGGGGTGAGGAAAGCTGTATAATACCTTCTTAGGAAACTTGCTTTTTAATAACTACTTTAAAATAACTTATATATAGTCAAGCTTATTGACCTATCATAATTTATCTATAGACTATCTGTTAAAATTCATCCAATGCTTGAAAATTGGCTTTCTTAAGAATTAAATTTCACACTTCCCTCTATTTTACACTATAAATTTGCCAGCATAAAAGTAAAATTTAGGTAAATCTTTGGCAAAACTCATACAAATTCTAAACTATCATCTTGATGAGATTAAGTACCACAAATGAGTTTAATTGAAAAAGTGTCTCACGATCAACAGTTCTCTTTGAATCATGTTAATAGAAGCAATAATATGCATTTAAATAGTCTGTAACACTTTACAAAACGTTTCTACAGACATGACTTCATTCCTGTTTCACAACAACCTGGTGAGATCAGTATGGCGGGAATTGTTGGCCTTTTTTTGCCAATAAGGAAAAGGTAAGGTCTAAGAGAGGCTACCCAATTAGCAAGTTTCAGTAACTTAAGTAGATGACAGAACTAGGACCAAAACCCAAGATCTCTGAACCCTAGTCCAGAGCTCTTCTGATTATTCCACACTACCTACCTTAGACTAATTAAGGTAACTTCATTCCCTTGTCAGTAACAGGTTTAGCAAACAACGTATTATGACTATTGACTTCCAGCCATTGCAATAAGAAGACAGGTCTGGGGAGTGGTATAAATTTGTTGCTCCTAAGCGACATAAGAAAAGCCCCCTTTTTGATTGTCTCCTGTATGTAATTATATGTGATGTTTGTTTGTTTCTCCCTCCACCTTGTCACAAGCCTGAGGGCTGAGCCAACACAGAACAGGAGGCAACAAGAGAAGCAGAGAGGGGCCCTTGAGTGCCCCTCACCTGCAGCCACCCTGACCTTGAACTTCTTGTTATGTGCGATTATTCATTTCCTTATTATTGTTTAAGCTAGAGTGACTTGAGGTTTTTCTATTACTTGCATCTAAAAGCATCTTAACAGAAACAACATGGGAAACTTAATGATATAAGAATTTGAGATAGAGAGTCCTGGATTTTCATCCTCTCTCCAACGCTCTGAACAGAGAATATTATTTAACTATTTGGAACCTCAGATTCTTGCCAGTAAAAAGAGGGATTCAAGTTACTACTGCTCATGGTTATCTGGTCAAATGCAACAAGGAGTGGAAAGTATTTGGCACATGATAAATTATAAGCGATCATTAATATTAAGATGGACTCCAACTATATCAACGTCATAAGTACTTTTTTTTAAAGTGCAAAATTAATTTGGTGCAAAAGTATTTGCAGTTTGGGACCATGAATTTTAAATCATTATAACTAAGCTCAAACACATCTTTATTAATCAAAATAGGAACCATTACAATCAACACATTTTTGCCAACAAGTAAGAAGTTTGCTTATTCCTGTAGTGTAAAAATCCATGCTTCAAGATTCGACGAACTCTTGGAAAGCATTTTCTAAATCCTGCTAGTTGAGGAAGCATTTTCCCTGCAAAAAGCTGTCCAGATGCTTGAAGAAGTGGTAGTCAGTTCACAAGAGGTCAGGTGAATATCATGGATGAAGCAATTGTAGCCCGCTTTGTTCAACTTTTGAAGCATTGGTTGTGCAACATGCAGTCAGGCATTGTGGAGAAGAATTGAGCCCTTTCTGTTGACCAAGGCGGCTGCAGGTATTTCAGTTTCTGGCACATCTCATCGATTTGCAGAGCATTCTTCTCAAATATAATGGTTTCGCCAGGATTTAGAAAGCTGTAGTGGATCAGATGGGCAGCAGACCACCAAACAGTGACCATGACCTTTTTATGGTGCAAGTTTGGCTTTGGGAAGTGATTTGAAGCTTCTTCTAGTTCCAGCCACTTAGCTGTTCATCACCAGTTGTCATATGAAATCCACTTTTGTTGCACATCACAATCCGATCAAGAAATGGTTCGTTGTTGCATAGAATGAGACATGATGCTTCAAAATGACAGTTTTTTTCTTTTTTTTTGCTCATCTCATGAGGCACACGTGAGTGGATACTTATTGAGATTTTTTTCACCTTTCCAATTTGCTTCAAATGCCAAACAACCACAGAACAGTAGATGTTGAGTTCTTCAGCAACTTCTCCTATCGTTGTAAGAGGTTCAGCTTCAATAATTGCTCTCAACTGGTTGTTGTCAACTTCCGATGGCCAGCCACTATGCTCCTCATCTTCAAGGCTCTCCTCTCCTTTACAAAACTTCTTGAACCACCACTGCACTGTACCTTTGTTAGCAGTTTTTGAGCCAAATGTGTTGTTGATGTTGCAAATTATCTCCGCTGCTTTATGACCCATTTTGAACTTGAATAAGAAAATTGCTCAATTTTGCTTTTTGTCTCACATCATTTTTATTGTCTAAAGTAAATATAAAATAAACAGTAAGTAGTAAGTCAGCAAAAAAGAAAAACAAAGTGAGAAATGTGCATTAAAATAATACACAACTACATTTAAGAATGTATTCCAATACACAAATGGTAAATTTCAACAATGCAAAAACCACAGTAACTTTTGCACCAACCTATACTATTTAAAACTGTGACTACACAAAACCATTTTATTGGCTAACTCATCCTTTCTTCTCTTGTCAGGTATGGATCAGAATAAATGCAAAGGTTAATAGCCATCACGCTTAAATCAAGAATATCCAACCTCTGAGTGAACTCCATTTCCCTGAAGCTTGGCGATCATTGGGCAGGGTTGGGCAGAGGATGAAAGAGCTGATAATAAAATTACAGATTGTAGTTGGGGTTGGGGGACTGCTACCAAGGCTGGAATTTGCCTTGAAGTCAGCAATCAACCCTTCAAAGCTAGGCTAACAAATCAAAGGCTTCTCATTTATTTGTTTTTAATTTTCCTGCAGGAAAGTTTTTAAGGATTTAAGAGTTCAATTTTATTGCACTGAGAAAGAGAAGGAGAGAGAGAGATTGCCATCTCTTGTCTAGAAAGAGCAAATAGCTTGAATAACCTCATTTCCAATATGCTATTTATACAACTGTGAGGTCATGGTAATTTAGGTAGTTTAGACTTCCTGGTTCTTCCTGGATTGCAGCCAAGTGACTTTTTCATTTTCATATTAAAAGGAAAATTGTCATGTCATCTTGGAGTGGTGTCACATTGCTGGGAGGAGCCCATTTTATTGGCAGCATAATCCTCGAATAATTGTATTACCTATCACCCTGCTGTTTGTTGGAGTGGACTCACTTCTTGTCTGGAGAGTCTGTCCTCACCCTGACTACACACAATTGCCCAAATAGCAGCTCTGCCAGCCTTGAATAAGGATAACAAATATCTGTGTCCTCCAGGAAAAGCCAGTGGACTCAAGATTGGCCCACTAAGAGCGTGTGAGGCTTTTGGGTGTAGTGACATCAGAGCCATTTATTAACAGTTTGAGTTTATGCCTTGATTTCCCAGGGGCAGGGGTGATAATGTGAGCAACTACTTACAGATCCCACAGGATCTAGGGGCTAACTTCTTCCCACTAATTTTAGTCTGCCGGAAACCCAGAAAAAAAGTCACCCCTCCTTGAGAAGTCCCTACCTGCAGCTGCTGGTGTCAGTACTGGAATCTCGTCCCAGTGTGACCTTCATTGCCTCTGTCAGTGTGACAGGTTCCACAGAGCTGTCACCCTGCAAACTCACCCTTCCTCCAGGAGCACAGACACAGAGCTGCAGTGGAGAGTACCCGTGTGACTTCCCTGTTTGACACAGATTTGCCTTCATGTGGTAAGTCCCACCTCACTCCCCTAGCTCCCAGAAAAGGGCTTTCTTAAACCAGCACAGCCCTGGAAGGGCCTCTCGTGGGTCAAGTGGGAGAACCAGCCCTTATGGCATTCTGCAGGGCTTTGAATTGAAAAGAACACGGATGATTATTCTTGTGGTTTCCCTAATCTGTGTGCTGAGGGCAGAAGGAGCCGGGTGATCCTGTGTTTGAAAAAACACAGGTTACTCTTCTGAAAGAAGAGGAAGCAATTTGCTTCTATAGGTATAAATCCTCCTGCTGAACCCCTGGGCCAACTACCTCTAGCTGGCTTTCCAATGTGACAAATTGCTGCCATTTCCAGTGATGGCTGTGGGGCGCTCTTCATAAGCTCACTTGTTTTTCAGCAGCTCTCACCTCCACAGAGACAAAGGGAAACAAACCTAGAGGCCCAGGCTGTAGGGAAGAAGTGCCAGAACAATTTGCTGAAAGTTAAAAATAAGTCAGCTCATTGCTCTTTGTTTCAAGGTCAGACAGACTTATGATTACAGTCAAAACAGCCAAACTAGCCTCTTTGTGACCTCTGTTCAAAATGGCTCCCCATGGCATACCTGATGGCACCCATTCATGGCCCTGCTGCCCCTGGGGCCTGTGCTGCATGCGTTAAGAGCTGTAAAATGAGCAATGCGGTCCCTCAAATCAGCTTTTCTAGCAGTAGCTATTCATAGCGTTGTTGTAATGAGTAGCTAAAATAATGCATTTTCTAATATAATTCCTATAATCTCCTTACAGCCCTGTGAGGAGGGTACTGGTCACTACCCCTATTTTGATGCATGCAGGCTTTCCCAGTGTGCTGGTTATTTTCTGTCTGCCTCCCTTTCATGAATTCTCCACCCTTCACTACCCTGCACTGTGCCCAGAAGGCTGGTCCTTACAGATAGCGCAACCCAACTCCCTTGTGAGCTGACTTCGGTAGGCCTCAGGAGATCAAAGTAGGGAGAGAAGAGGTCAGGGTGCTTCTTTCTCACTCCCTGTGTCTTTGGGGAGCCATTTCTTGCAGCAGCTGCAACTGTCCGTGAACCACTCTGCAAATTGTAAGCCGGCTTCCCTCCAAGGTGCTCGTGCTTGCTGGATTCTGGGACAGTATTTCCTCCTTTCTGTCTCCTGCCCAGAGGAGTGATGGCTTCCCACTGCTGCTAGACCCTGGATGCCTCTCTGGCTTGTTTGTTCCTTTTGCCCTGTCTTTACCTCCATAAGTAGCCACTTCATTGAAGTATCTTCATTTGAACTAATCTAGGGTGAATCGTGCTTTTGCCAAGACCCTGAATAATACACCCAGCCAAAAAAGGTGCAGGCCAGAGATGCAAACTCATAGTATTCAACAGTAGGGGAGAGAAACATAAACTCAAAATAAAACAAATAAAATTACAAGAGCCACAAGAAAGTTGTAAAAAGTGTTACGGGAAATCAAAGGCAAAAAAAAAAATACTTTGTAGATGTGACATTGTGTTAGGCTTTTGAAAAATGGTAAGATGTAAACGAATGGATATGAAAGAAAGAGTTTCAAATACAAACAAAGACAGCTAGGCAAAAAAAGCACAGACCACATCTTGGGAACAGAAGTGGTTGAACTGTAGAAGTGGAGAAAAGCTATGGATGATATTTCTCTAACTCCATTATTTTTTTAAGACAAGGTCTTACTTTGTCACCCAGGCTGAAGTGCAGTGGTGCAGTCCCAGCTCACTGCAACCTTGACTTCCCAGGCTCAAGCCCCTCCAAGTAGCTGGGACTATAAGCACGTGCCACTAGGCTTAGCTAAGTTTTGTATTTTTTATGGAGATGGGGTTTCACCATGTTGCCCAGGCTGGTCTTGAGCTTTTGAGCTCAAATTGTGTTCTTTGGGAGGCTACTATACTAGGAAATATTACTTCTGTATTGAAAACAGGATTCTCTGGTTAAATAAGATTGGGCACTTTTGAGATAAAGGAGCTGAACTAGATTTCTTTATACAAGACTTCCCAGAGTATTTGAAATGATAATATGCATATTTAACTACCTTTTTTTACAGGCAGTTTATTGACATCTTCCAGAAATTCGGGAGGGAATAGAGTCTGGGAAACACATATTGTGCAATGGCATTCTATAATCTTGTGGGACTCCCTGGTAGAGCAACTCAGAACACCCTGTCAAATTCAGAGCACACTGCAAAGTGTTCTTCAGAAAGCTAGTTGAATGTCACAAATCATAGACAAATGGCACCTAGAGTACCACCACGTAGCCATAGTATAAGTGGTGAAATGTAATTAGCAGGCCATGTGGAAATTGAACTTGTTATCTAACATGACCTGTAAGGAAACGATGGTAAACAGACCTTAAACGGATGTTCACATTTATATTCTGGAGAGTGTGGGAGCCCCAGTGGTAAAATTTCATGTACGCTGTGTCCTGTTCCTAGTGGCTGGCAAGCCAAATTATTTCCGATCTAATATTTTTAACTGTTTTATTTTATTCATTAGAATTTTTTTCTTAGAATTCGAATTTTATTCATTAATTTATTTAATCATTTATTAAGTTAACTTTAAATAAGCCTTTACAAGGAGCTAGGTTCTCTGCTAGACTATAGCAGAAAACTATAAAGGAAAACAAGACAGATTTCCTACTCAAGGAGCTCTGGACTGTTTGAGTTTCAACATGTAAATACATATAACTACAACATGAGATATAATTTAATACAACCCTCTGAAAAACATAAAGTAAACTTACAAATCTAGCACCGAACGGTTTGGAAGCCTTCAGAGAACAGCTGATATTTGAGCTTAAAGGATGAAGAGAATCTTCCAAAAAGAAAAGGAGAAACCTCATAAAAGACCCAAATTCAAATATCCAGACCCCACATTGAACCACATGAAAGCTTACTCCTTATAAAAGAGTAAAGAGAGAATCCAACATTTTTGGATAAATTGAAATTTATTTACGTAATGAAATTCATTTACATAAATTGAAAACAATTTTCCATAAAAGATGTTTAAAGTTATAAAGATTTCAGAGAAAATTTTCCAATATAAAATCTTCATTTTCTCTTTTGTTCTTGATGATAAGATCCAGTATGCAAATTAGAGTAGATCAGAGAAGCCCCATGGCTGGTCACTGGAGACTTTTCGAATTTGACCAGAGAAAATGAGAAACACATAGTTATTCCAAAATGTTTCTAATTTTTCAGTTTACAATAGTGCCCAGATTATACAGGAAATTGCAAGTACTCAAGTCTATTTTTCTTTCTGATAATTTTAGATCACCATATTCTAAGTAGGATTAGAGTAAAGCTTTTCCTTGCTGTGCAGCTTCTTTTTCTACCATATGTACTAATATGACAATTTAACCCTACAATGATTTTATATGTTGAGCTTTTATATATTACACCTTCACATATTTACATTCAGAGTGCCTGACTATCTATGTTTTCAAAGACTTAAAATGGGTAATCTATACTTAACAAAAATAGAAATTTTTAGAAAGTTTTGATTGTAATAGAAATATATTTGTTTTCTTGTATTAAGTGCTGTTGAGATTTTTTGAGTGGTTTATATTGTTAGATTTGTTTCTTATTACAGAAATTTTACTATGGGTTTTTTTAAACCACATAAAATTTTAAATCCAACATTTATAAGAAAAATGTGGGTTTTCCCTTAAAACACTGATAAATATATAATCCTTGAAATAATCATGGTTCAATAGATAATTATTAAATGAATGAACTGATGGTGCCATAGAGGAGACTGTAGGAGGAGACAAAAAATACAACCATGGCTCTCATTTGAGTCTATAATTCTTCTTAAATTCAATATTAAAACTCTCTTGCCTGTAGACCAGACTGAAGACAACAAGATTTGGGAGTGTCGAACAGGAGTCCTTGGATAAATTTTTTCTTAGAAAGTCGGGATTAAATTTTTTAGCATAGATAATATACCAGTTTGATTTATTCATTTATTTATTCATTCAGCAATTTTCTAAAACATTTACTGAGCACTCACAGTAGTAATAGTAGTAGCAGTGATAGCAATGATAATTGATAATAATAATACGTAATGCCAGTTTAGAATTTACTTTGTGCTGAGCTCAGTGCTATGGGTATTGTACTGATTATCTCACTGAATCTTTACAACAACCCTACATCAGTCCCATTGTACATATGAGAAAAGTGAGGCACAGAAGGTCACGTAACTTGCCCACATTCACCCAACAAATAAATGAATTCCAAGTTGAATCCAAGTCAGTCTGACCACAGAATTTTACATCCTTCACTACTCTGGGATCCCATGGTAGGCAACGTGGGTGCCCAAAAATTTAAAAATGATGTGGATCATCTTCCCACAAGGATTACTATGTCATAAGCTCAAAGATTATAACAGCAGGTTATCGAGGCTCTCTACTGACAGACGAAAAATCAAGGCCAATGATTGTGGTGATTTACCCAAGTCACAGCACCTCTATAGTTAAGACACATTTAGAATGCTCCACCTTGTGTTGACTCTCATTCCAATTCTCTTTTCACTCACTATACAGAGCTGAAAACCCCCACTTTCTGAGTAAATGACAAGATCCACATAACACTTTGTTATTATCATCAAAGAAATATGAAACCATATGGAAATGATTTTGAAATATGCCCATTTATCTCCTTAGAAATAATCCTTTTTGATAACTTCAAACTGACTTAAATTGTTGAAGCTACAAATGGATCTTGGTCTCATGAAAAATAAGCACTAAAATTGAGTTGAGTTGTTGAGTTTAAAGTTGGTGCTGGGACACCTTCCTGCCACCCTGAGCTTCCAAGTATCATTCATTTCCATCTTGTTTCCTGCTTTGAGGTCATTTAACAGGTGATTAGTGAGTTATTGCATAACTGGAACAAAAGCAAGATAGAATCAAAAGGATACTCAGACCTGGAGTGACATCAGAAACTGATGCAACTTCTGTATTGTCAGCACGGAAAAAGGCAAGTCTGGGAAGCAATATAATACAACAGAATCCAGCAAAGGAATGGGGAAGACTGGGCAGAGGTCACAGCTGTGATCCTTTGTACTGTTGTATGACACTATTTTAAAACTTTGAACCTCAGAATCCTCATCTGCAGAATGAAGAAAATCATAGCTTCTCTATTTGTCTTAAAGATTACACATAATAAAATACATTCCACAGTACCTGGCATATAGTATACATTCATTAAACATAGCTACAATTACAATTTAGTCATAGTTCTGCTCCCTTAATTTTTGCATTGACTTTCTCATCTATACAGTGGATATTTGCCTTCTTGTCTGTTACAAAGTAGGTTTGTGAACACAGTGAGATAATGTCCAGATCTTTATGCTTTGAGCCTGTCAGCATCTACCAGAGTGGAAATTAATTATTCCCTCTTCCATGCTCTCTAACTCATGTCTGTGTGAGCCTATATTTTGCTTTCTCCTATATTTGATTTGGTTTATGTCTGTTGCATAAAATCCTCGAGGTAAAGGGTATTTGCTTTCTCTACCCCACAGCCCAAATAACCTTTTACAGAGAGAATGATCAGAAAATGTGTGGGCTTTGCCCTGAATGAATTTTTGACAACTAGATTGCTATGCATTTAGAAAGTATTTGGGAATTACAATTACAGAGTTGAACTGAGTTCTTAAGAAGCAGTGAGGATTTCAGGTTTAAGTTTGTTTGTTTTCCCCTGGGGAGGAAAATGGGACAAGTGAAAAAAGAAAAGCAAACCTCTAGGCTTAGCATGAAGACATCTGCAGTTTACATCGGCCATTTGTCTCAGAGGTCAAAACACAGATCTATCGTTGTCCTTATGGCAATTGTGATGACAACCTAACAGCCAGGTAGTAGCCTCTCATTTTACTCTTGGAACAGCAAAAGCGGTGGTGTGTGTTCAAGCCCTGAGCCCCCTGGGACATCTGTAGTTAGAGTCCTGCCTATTAGCTCTTTAGATAGTGGGCAGTTATCCCTGAGACCAGCTGAGGGACCATTGTGCTCTTGGGCCCTTCTGTGCCTCAGTTTTTCTCTCTGAATGATGGGAATAATTATCTTGTTCTCTATTACTCTACCTTGAAACATTGCAACTACTAGGAAAAAAATGAGCAATGAGTATCAAAGCTGGTTGAGGTGGCGTTGGAGGACTGTGCTCTGAAGCAGAGCTATGCGTGACAAATATAACAATAGCTAATATTCACTAAGGGCTTGTCCCATGTAAGACATTGTCCCTAAGCACACTATGTATATTCATTCAATTCTTAGAAGAACTCTATAAGATAGTCCTAGTTTTCCTCAGAGGAGGAATCTGAGGTACAGAAAGGTTAAGCAAAAAACCACACAACTAGTAAGTTGGTACCCTATAGTCAGATGCCACTGGCCACTCCTAATTATGTTGCTGTATGGTCCTCCTATAGCCATCTCTTTCATTTTGTGCCTAATGCAATGTTTTCCAGGTAATAGGTGCCCAATATATATTTGCTGGATTGAAGTAAATCTAATCCAACTTGAGCATGGTTGATAAATCTCTCCCTTCTTCCCCTCCTTGCAGCTCCACCACCAGTTCCTCTATTAAGATACTTACCTTTTAATGGTGTTTCTTCAGTTGAGAGCTACAGATCCTTAGAGATCTTCAATTTAATCTTTAAAATTTTTATAATAAAAGACAAATATAAACACATTCTGGATTACTGGGATGACCATCTCATACCAAGTACTGCCTCTTGATTGCAGCACCTGTGTGTACTAGTCTTTGGCAGCAAGATTTACCACTTCACTTGTTATGCTATTAAGAAAGAAACAGCACGAAGTTAATATCTAAATAATGTATTAGAGTCAGTAGAAAGCCATTGCAATGACATTGCACAGATGATACATTGCAGTGACATATGGTGTGTGCAAAAGAGATGTGGTAGATGCAACGAAGGAAAAAAGTGAGATAATAAGTCTGCATAGGGCACCTCACGCATCATGAGAGTGGTAGAGCCACAGAGAACTCAAAGGTACCCACTCCTCAGCCGTCAGTACACACGTCGCTGGTAGTAGTCCAGGAAATGTTACTAATTTCAATTTTATTATTCTGGAAGAAAATTTGTATAAATCTGTTTTGGTTTTATTTGCAAGTTGTTCAAAAGCTGTAACATAGTTCATGTATGGTTTGTGTGTGTGTGTGTGTGTTTTGAGACAGGGTCCTCCTCTGTCACCCAGGTTGGAGTGCAGTGGTGATCACAGCTCACTGCAACCTCCATCTCCTGGGCTCAAGCCATCCTCCCACCTCAACCTCCCAAATAGCTGAGACCACAGGCGTGTGCCACCACAACTGGCTAGTTTTTTTGTATTTTTTTTTTTAATAGAGATGGGTTTTTACCATGTTGCCCAGGTCTCAAACTCCTGAGCTCAAGCAGTCTGCCCCTTTTGGCCTTCCAAAGTGCTAGGATTACAGGTGTGAGCCAGTGAGCCTGGCCTAGATATATATATATATCTGTGTGTGTGTGTGTGTGTGTGTGTGTGTGTGTGTGTGTGTGTATGAATGCAACATTTTAAAAGAAAACAATGTAAGCCAAGACTAGAAAGGTCTAAGAAAAATTTGCCCTTAAAATGGTAGAAAATATCAGTTTCCCTTATATTTAAGAAACACCAGCCCAGGAGCAGCGGTTCATGCCTGTAATCCTTGCTGAGAAGAGAGGATGCTTGAGCCCAGGAGGTCTAGCCTGCAGAGAGCTATGATCCTGCTACTGCATTCCAGAATGAGCTACAGAGGGAGACCCTGTCTCCAAAAGACAAGAACAGACCGCACAATAATGTGTTCAGTGCTTTCTCATTTAAAAGTAATTGCAAACACCAACGCATTGAACATGACATTAACACCTTGGTGTGAAATAGTACTTTAGACCCTCCCTTTCTGACAGCAGGCTTTGATAGGAGAAAGAAAAGCTAAGTAGTTTGATAGAAAGTGTGGCCTCAGTGCAAAATTTTGTCCTACCATACAGTAGCTGTGTGACTTTGGGCAAGTCATTAAACCTTTCCAAACCTCCTGTTCTTTATAATAAAATTAGTATAATAACTGCACCTTCTCCACCACATGGCCTATATGTAAAGCTAGTTGACGGAAAACGCTCAATACATGGTAATCTATATTAAACACGAATGTATTTGGGAGAAAATAGGAAGGCTCTGACACTAGGACCTTAAACGGCAAGGTCTCCAGCCTGGTTAGGAAAGGAACCCCCGCACATCCCCAACCCTGGCCCCCAACCACCACCACCAAGATAACGGACCACTTGGAGTGACTCAGAGAAGCAAGCTCACTGGGCGAGACGGTGGCTCCACCAGCTGGTTCCCCGATGAAGAACTGAGGCCAGTGGGCTCGCCAGCCCAGCCAACCCGCCGCTCAGAAGTTGTCAAGCCCCTGCGGTATTTTGGGGCCCACGCAGCGCACTGCGTGCTGTACGGAAATGCAAAGCATTGGTAGCCCTGCCACGGGAATGCAGGTTTCTGTTCTTTGGGGGCACAGGAGAAACTAGGAGTTTGGTCACATCTTAAGGCGTTCAAAGTATACGTGGGAGTGGGGAGCGCACAGGTTCTGAGCCAATTCTTCAAATTTGTCCAGGGCTCCCCATGCACCAGGTGTGGCCCGCATCCCTCGTTCTAGGCTGTTGGGAAATGGGTTGCCTTTTCGGGGGACCTGGTTTTTTTGCGAGCTGGCAGCGTGCGAAGGACGTAGGCTCGCTCAGGAGACCGCGCCCCAGGCCGGGGGAGGCGCGGTGTTCAAAGGGTGACGCCGCGCGCGTCCCAGGCAGGATAGTACGCCTGAGCCTGCGCTGCCTGGCGCTGAGAGGCCGGGACTGGCGAGTGCTGCCGCGCCACCGGGGCCCACCTGCGCCGGGCCGCTCGGCCTCTGGGCTGCCCGCCCCTGATCCGGCCGCAGGCGGGCGGCGACGGGAGGGGGCGCGGGCTGTGTGCGGTGGGGCGGGCGGCGGCCGCGCGGCTTCCCCGAGGCCGGAGGCGGGGCAGGCGGGCCTCGTGTGGCGCGGAGGGCGGACCCGCCAGCTGCCTGCGCCGCTCACGGCTCGCTCGCACTCGGCGGTGCGGCGAGGCAGGCATGGGAGCCGCGCGCGCCCTCCCGGCGCCCACACCTGTCTGAGCGGCGCAGCGAGCCGCGGCCCGGGCGGGCTGCTCGGCGCGGGTGAGTGCGGGCACTGACTGGGGCGTCCGCCTGGGCGCGGGAGAGGCGAGGCGCCGGGAGGAGCGGGACAAAGGGCCGGGTGTGCACGGGGTGGGGTAACTGCGGGCTGCTAGAGGCACCGGAGACATGGCCCCTGCGGCCGTTGGAGTTCCAGGGCCCGGACTGGGGGCCTGAAGGAGCTCTGGGGAGACTCGGGGGATGCAGGGCATTTGGATTCATGCAGTGTCACCCATGAAACGGATGGGGAAAGAAGGTTTTGAGACTGCTGTCTTGGGTGCAGTATGTTGGTTGGGAAGCGGAGAGAGAGCGAGCCGGCTTTAGGCAAGCTGTCCTTAGGCAGGAGCGATGGCTACACCCCCGCTCACCCCACACACGCCACCACCACTACTTGTTTTCCTTGAGTTTTGCATATACCCGATTCCATCAAGTTCTGAACATTAATTTTTAACCCTGGGCACGTGATTGTGAACACACCTAAGCAAGCAAGAAAAGTGCAGCAAATACAGGCTGGGAAATAGAATCTTTTCTCTGTAGTCTTAGTGGATGCCCATGTGCGTTCCGGGGGTGCTAACTCTGGACACTACAGTCTGAACAATAGTTGTTGGAAGCAAATAGTTCTGCCTGTAGGCATTCACGACAAGTTAACTTTTAAATAAAAGTTTTAAAGTTTTAAAAGGAGCGGGAGAAGTCTTGTTCAAATGAAGGAACACCACCACCCCCCTCCAGAATACAAATTAGGTTTGCTTTCCACCACCTCAGGAAAAAGCCGCTGATAAAAATTCTGTTTGTTTTACTGTGCACTGAGCGACAACAGTGAGAATTCAGAAACGGCCGTGGCGGGTGCAAACTCCCAGTGGTTCAGTGTCGGTATTGGAATGGGGCTTGCTTCTCTCTGCTCCTGCAACTAAACTTGAGGGCTCCCTGTGCGCTCCTTAGGAACAGGTAGGCCAATTCCGGAATCCTCTTCACATGGCCATGTGAGAAAGAATTGAATTTATAGATGAAGTCAGCTGTGACGAGAAGCCCTATGTCAAAGTAGTATCGGGATATTTATTACACATTGTTTCAAGATCCTACTTGGGAATGAGAGCATTTGCAACAAGTTTAGAACCGTGTCTCCCATGAAGTCTGTCAGGAGTGGATTGGAGGTGAAGTGGGGAGAAGGTACTTAGAAAATGCCCCCAGAAGCCACTATGTTTATTTGTGAAAGTGTTTGTAATCCTCTGCACTCCATCTGCATATGAAAAGGTTGTTTCACTTGCCGTTTTCCTTGTTAAATAAAGTCAAGAGGTAACTTGTACTTTCCTGTGCTTGAACTGGGAAGTAAGCCTTTTTCCAAGGTATCTAATATGGTTCTCATGTTTGTAACACTGACGACTTATTCAGGTGGATGGTGAATATGTCTGCATTTTCTGGCTGTAGCATAAGTGTCCGTTAATATGATGTGTCTGAGAACATTTTTGTCCCCAGTCTGCAGCGGTTTATAGTCTCAGGTTCTTCCACATCTCTCCTCTTAGATCCCTTAGGATTTCATCCTCCAGGCGTTATTCATGCATGACTCCTACAGACTCCAGGGAACAGACTCCAGGGAATTTGTTTCTCATGTTCTCAACATCGACAGTTTTATGCACTCTGTTCTTGTTCTGCTGCCAGGTTTGTCCGAGGCTTAGCTCAGTTTACCTAAAATCTGATAGAGAAGAAGCTAAACTTCATTTGAGCACAAGATTGTGTTTAGGGTTGCTGGACTTGTAAGTGCCCTGCAGTTTCCTGTACAAGACTGTAATTCTTAAACTATTATGTGATTAGGTTTGTTTTGCCTTAACAGGTTCTGTGACTCAGGACAATGAGAACAAGCCTGACTGCAGAGTATTCACAGAGCTTAGTTCATTTTTAGGCATTTGCTTTAGGATTTAGCATGGTTTCAAAGTTCCGTAGCCCTGACCAGTGATTCCATGGAAGACCCTCCTTGGTCATCTTTCCAAATGGTGTCCAAAAGCTGTATCTTTGCAAACTTCCCTGCCGTTTCTTTCTGTCATTACTGTTTATAGCGGCTGCAGGAATTCACAATGTGTACAATAGAGAATATATGACCTAAGGATGAGGTTTTCCCTCCCAGCACTTGTTTGCTGTAGGAGTTAAATCATTTTCTCAGTCAGTGGCCCTTGTGAGGAGATCTGTGTTGTTGCAGTTTTCAAGACTAAGGTACTGAGAAAGAGAGAGTAGGCACTGTACCCAGTCTCCAAAGAGACTGTTGTTTGCATATCTGTTAATGTGCAGAGTCCTGCCACCGAGGGCCTATGAAATGGCAGCATCCTCAAAAAATGTAAATATTTTCAGACAGTGGCTCATATTGAGTGATGGAGGGTGGAATGTGTAACCCATTTATGAATCAGATACCCAAAGCTGGAAAAGGAGTACAGTTTCTGTATTACTAAGCACGGCGAAAAAATATTTTCTTACCTTTATTTTCCATTCTTCCCTGCCAGTTAGGTGAAATGATACATGGAAATACTTAGTTGGAAACCTTAACAGATAATTTATGTATATGAGAAATCTTTATTCAGCAAAAGCTTATTCCTAAACATTGTGGACCTAAATTTTCTTCATCCAGACTTAGGTAAAATGAGGATAAGATTTGAAAATCTTCATTCCTTTTTTGAGTCTTCCAGGCAGCTCAGCAAGGATAAGGTGATTCATTTATGAAGGTGAGAGAGAATTTAAAATTATGTAACTCATTAGTTACTTTTCCAGCTGTGAGATTGTTTTCAGTTACATCTGTGTATACCTTAGACAAGTGTTTATGTTTAAATAAACTTAAAATAAGTATAGCACAGGTTTACCCAGGGTTTATAAAAATGGGAACAATAATTATTTGTCTCTTGAGAAATTACTTCATTATCATGTGAGCTAAGAAGTTAATGTGAAGCCAGCAACCTAATTTTAAAGCATCACAGTTGTGCATTATTGGTTGTGTCATTAATGAGGATGAGTCGGGACAGGCTGCGAATGCCTCAGGAAAGACCATTAATGGACAGAGTTTTGTTTCCCCTCAGGCTTTTCTTTGGGGCCTGTCCTAAGAGCATGCACACCCAGCCATCCCTCCACTCAGTTCTTGAAAGCTGCCCTCTGCTGGAGTCACAATTTGTACAGCAGAGAATGTGTGACCTAAGGATTAGGTTTTCCCTCCCAGCACTTGTTTGCTGTAGGAGTTAAATCATTTTCTCAAACATGGCCCTCTTGCAGACTGATCAGGGAAATCTTGTCTGCCAGATAGGTGAGAGATTAACATGATACATTTTCCTTTTTCTTTCCGCCTCCTCTTCCTCCATCCTCCATAATTCCATGAATCAATGCTCGTGCGAAATAAATGACAGCACAGACACTGTAGTCACCGTCATCCCTGACCTGGACTTCTGTGATCCTGGAAAATTATAAAATTAGGAAATCCTGAACTTGTAAAGACCAGGGCTGAAAAGACCAGCTGAAGAGATCATCTGGTTGAGGTTGCTCTTCAGAAGAGTTTCTAAACCACCCTAAATAAACATTTGGTAAAGGAGTAAACGACTTAAGAAGCTTGTAGCTTTAATATAGACATCAGTTTAAACCTATTTAAGGGCTTGAGAACCTACAGCTGTATCTTCTAATTTCTGATTAGATATTTTAAAAATACCTAAGCCTAACCAATTTGAAATAATTTGATGGTCATTAGTTCCTAAAAGTCTGCATTCATTTCTAAATCTGAATTAAAGTTTTTTAATGCAATTTTATAACTTAGGGTTACATAGAAGCTTTAAGCAAGATATATTATGCTGTCAGAACAAAGTCTTATCACACAAGTTAGTAAATAGGGTTTAATAATATAGAGAAGTTGGAAGCAGAGTTGCGAACTAATAGAAATTAGGACTTTTTAAGTCTCTGTAAAGTTTATTCTTCAAAGTTAAAGCTTCACCCTGTCCTGTTGGGTTAGCAGTTTGTTTTATTTTGTCTTTTTTCTTATAGATGGCTGGATTCTCCTTCACTCCTGGCTAAATGAACAGAATTTAAGTTGTAAGAACTCTGAATTAGTAATATTCTATCATACAGTAGACTCTTTAGCATTCTCTAACAGGATTCTGTGGTTCATAACTGATCTCAAAGGTTCTTAAGGCATAATCATTCATCATTTTGCCAAAGAATACATTTGGTCCTGTATATTGAGAGGTGGGAGTGACGCTGTGGCTGATGAAAGAGGGTATTGTGACTGCCATGTTCTTCATGCACATTGAAAATATTCTCTGTAGCCGATGATAATACATAGTACAATACTACTTCATCTCCTTTTCTCTCTCCCCCCAGAATCATATTTTAAAAACAGGAACACTTGGCAGCTTGGACCTCTGCATTCTGTGTTTTCTTTCTTAAGATAAGCTGAAGTAAAACTTGGCTTACCATGTCTGCTGCTCCATGTAAGCCACATTAACATTCTCCACATTACTCAAAGGGAGGAGAGGATGGTACACTGGGGCCCAAGATACAGCCATGTGGGAGATACATGACTCCTCCTAGTTTACGTCACATTTGGCAGGGATTCTGGTGTAAGTGGGGCATTTAGTCACCTAGACAGCAACTTACATAGAGAAAAGGCCGCTCAAGTCCTAAATAAGCCCAAGGGCTGAGTCCTTAGCCAGTAGGTGGGAATAATCATGCAGAACCATGCCCCACAAATCTCCTAACGGGTTGTCATCACCACACCCATCCTACTGCCAAGTTCTCCATTGGAGAGGAGGACTCTGCTAGCACTGGCATCCCTTTCCTAGTCCACGTAGAACCTTTAGTCTTGGCAGTACTCCCAACAAGCACATACAAACACAGGCGTGCACATATGCAAGCACCCCATGCTTTCAAGAATTTAAAGAAATAAATGTATTTCCTTCCTACAGAAGGACTCAAGGACCCTTCCTATTTGGAAAGATGGAGACAAGTAGAGTTTCAAGCATCAGGGAGTCCCAAGGAACTGGCTTTTCCAGGACCTTATTTCTTTCTTTTCCTATCCCTATTCTCCCTGACAGAAGTGGAAGCCAAGAGAAAGAGTCAAGCAAAAAGATCCCAGAGGTGCGTGGAACATACATATATTTTAGAAACACAGTGTGTGGATATTGGGAATGAGGATGGACGTGCTCAGCTACACTACATCAGATCATTGGGGTTTTCCAGTTTCATGCAAAAGAGAGCAAAAGGCACACAAAGTTGCCAGTAGATATGTACTCTCAAAGAGGAAAAGGATGAGAATAACAAAACAGTTTCTTCCTGACTCCTGCTGTGTTCCAAGCACCTCTTGAGACCTACCCCTTCCTTGTCCTTGTTTTTGGATGCTTGGTTGTGAATGAGTTACCCTACCTGCTGAGTCAGCTTCTATTGAACCAAAAAAGTCAGAGCTACTGAGAGCCAACTGATGCTTAAACATTTATGAAAGTACTTTCAGTCTTCTTCGTTGTTGTTTTTCTTGTGGGATGATTGATCTGGGCATTTGAACATGCCTTGGAGTATAAAATCCAAACTCCTTCACTTAGTACACATAGCCCTTCAGAACCCAGCTCTTGCCTGTTGCCTGCACCACTTCCTGTGCTCCACCCTCGCTGAGCTAAGTGTGATTCCCAAAATGACTCACACGGTTGCATATTGCTGTGCCCTTCCACAGACTCTTGTTCCCCTTCCCTAGGTATCCCCTTCTGTCTTATGTTAGCAGACTTCTTTTCAACGTCAGCACCCATCTGAAGCATCAGCTGATGTCTGGAAGGTTTCTAGGGCAATTTGTTCATTTAGAGAGTACATTTAAATTACACAGCTTCTTGAATGACCAAAGCTTCAAAGTGGGACAGCTCCACAGTGTCACCCTTACTAAGACTCCTATTGCTTCTAAATGATGGGTGCATTTGAAAAGAATGGGTGCATTTGCCAAATAATACATTTGGTCCTCTCTATGGAGTGGTTGGAGTGAGGCTGTGGCATATAATTTCTCAAGCATCACTTCCTCTGCAAGGCCTCTCCTGTTCTTACTCCCCACAATTGGCCTCAAGCCCTTTCTCTGAGCTACCACATCATCCATGTCACTAGCAGTCAGCATGCACCATTCATTCACTTTTCCATTAATACAAGCATCCATTTAACAAATGTTTGTTGAGTGCTAAAGCAGGCCCAAATTTAAGGCATTTAGCTTGGAATGCAAATACAAACAACTGAAAAAGTAACCAATGGTAATAGTTATAGTGTTATACTGATGCAATATTAAAGCTTTAGATACTGACAGAGATCCTGGTAGTGTACAACATAATCCAAAGGAAGGGGAAATATTTTATTAGAGGCCTAGCCACTGTGGAACTCAATATGTAATAGTAAAGGTTGTTGTAAATTCAAAGCAAAAAAAAAAAAAAGTCTCATACCTTTCTCGAATGCACCATCATTTAAAAACCATAGGAGTGGTGGTAATTGTGACACCATGGAGCTGTCTTTCTTTGATGTCTCAGTCACTCAGTAAGCCATGTAATTTAAATTGATCCTCTGAATGAGCAAGTTGCCCTGAAAATTTTCCAAGTACATGTTACAATGATAATGAGAGAGAAGAAAGAAGGAAAGGCAGGGGCATCAGGAAGATAGAAGAGGAGGTTTCGAGTCAAGCACAAAGAGGGCTCAAAATTACATGGAAATTGGGGCTGGTCAATCAATTAGCCAGGGGAGTAATGACTGTGTGCATGCTGCTCTGCAGTCTGCCATCGTTGGGGGCATCTTAAACACAGAAGGGAAGGAACACCCAATTTCAAATCAGGCACCCAGCCACAGGAACTTTCCCAAGGTCAAGCCCTTGCATTGTAAGTGAGACGTTATCTAAGGATTCCTCTCCACACCCTGATTCCTGAGGAGGGTTCACAGACTTAGAAACAATGACAGGCCTGCTGCTGGGCTTTGCTGTCTGCAGCAATGAACGTTCAGCCCTTGCCCTCCTGACGTGCTTGTCTTTGTTTCTGCAGAACAGTGCTCGGCATGGCGGGGATTCCAGGGCTCCTCTTCCTTCTCTTCCTCCTGCTCTGTGCTGTTGGGCAAGTGAGCCCTTACAGTGCCCCCTGGAAACCCACTTGGCCTGCATACCGTCTCCCTGTCGTCTTGCCCCAATCTACCCTCAATTTAGCCAAGCCAGACTTTGGAGCCGAAGCCAAATTGGAAGTATCCTCTTCATGTGGACCCCAATGTCATAAGGGAACTCCACTTCCCACTTACGAAGAGGCCAAGCAGTATCTGTCTTATGAAACGCTCTATGCCAATGGCAGCCGCACAGAGACGCAGGTGGGCATCTATATTCTCAGCAGTAGTGGAGGTGGGGCCCAACACCAAGACTCAGGGTCTTCAGGAAAGTCTCGGAGGAAGCGACAGATTTATGGCTATGACAGCAGGTTCAGCATTTTTGGGAAGGACTTCCTGCTCAACTACCCTTTCTCAACCTCAGTGAAGTTATCCACGGGCTGCACCGGCACCCTGGTGGCGGAGAAGCATGTCCTCACAGCTGCCCACTGCATACATGATGGAAAAACCTATGTGAAAGGAACCCAGAAGCTTCGAGTGGGCTTCCTGAAGCCCAAGTTTAAAGATGGTGGTCGAGGGGCCAACGGCTCCACTTCAGCCATGCCTGAGAAGATGAAATTTCAGTGGATCCGGGTGAAACGCACCCATGTGCCTAAGGGCTGGATCAAGGGCAATGCCAATGACATTGGCATGGATTATGATTATGCCCTCCTGGAACTCAAAAAGCCCCACAAGAGAAAATTTATGAAGATTGGGGTGAGCCCTCCAGCTAAGCAGCTACCAGGGGGCAGAATTCACTTCTCTGGTTATGACAATGACCGACCAGGCAACTTGGTGTATCGCTTCTGCGATGTCAAAGACGAGACCTATGACCTGCTCTACCAGCAATGTGATGCCCAGCCAGGGGCCAGCGGGTCAGGGGTCTATGTGAGGATGTGGAAGAGACAGCAGCAGAAATGGGAGCGAAAAATTATCGGCATCTTTTCAGGGCACCAGTGGGTGGACATGAATGGCTCCCCACAGGATTTCAATGTAGCTGTCAGAATCACCCCTCTCAAATATGCCCAGATTTGCTATTGGATTAAAGGAAACTACTTGGATTGTAGGGAGGGGTGACACAGCATTCCTTCCTGGCAGCACTTAAGGGTCTTCATGTACTTATTTTAGGAGAGGCTAAATTGTTTTTTGTCATTGGCGTGCACGTGTGTGTGTGTGTGTGTGTGTGTGTGTGTAATGTGTCATATAATCTACCTAATTTCTTAAGATTGCAAGATGACTGGCTTTATCATTTGAAAACCGGTTTGTGTATCATATCATATCATTTAAGCAGTTTGAAGACCTACTTTTGCATAGATAAAAAAAATACCGATGTTTGAGGCAATGAGGAATATTTGACAATTAAGTTAATCCTTCACATTTTTGAAAACTTTGATTTTTATTTCATCTGAACTTGTTTCAAAGGTTTATATTAAATATTTGGCATACAAAAGATATGAATTCTTATATGTGTATATGTGTGTTTTCTTCAGAGATTCATCTTGGTGGCGGTGTTTTGTTTTTGTTTTTGTTTTTGTTTTTTTCCAGTGCCTGATCATTAATGCTTCCATATGGTAGTGTTTCCATTTAGGAACTTTGACAACATTTCTTAGGCAGATAGAATATTTTGGATTTGGAGGCATTTGCACAGTACTCTTTGAACAGTAAAACAATGTGTTGACTATATTGATACACATATTAAACTACACCTTATAGTAAACCAGTATCCCAAGCTACTTTAAGTTCTGAAAATAGTTTCTCTTCCAAAGGCTGTTGCTCTACTTTGTAGGAAGTCTTTGCATATGGCTCTCCCAACTTTAACGTTATACCAGAGTAGTCAAGAGTGTTTATCCCAATCCTTCCATTTAACAGGATTTCGCTCACATTTCTGGAACTAGCTATTTTTCAGAAGACAATAATCAGGGCTTAATTAGAACGGGCTCTGCTTCCTCCCAGCAAACAGTTGTGGCCACACTAAAAACAATCATAGCATTTTACCTCTGGATTATAGCACATCTCATGTTTTATCATTTGGATGGAGTAATTTAAAATGAATTAAATTCCAGAGAACAATGGAAGCATTGCTCGGCAGATGTCACAACAGAATAACCACTTGTTTGGAGCCTGGCACGGTCCTCCAGCCTGATAAAAAAATTATTCTGCATAGTTTTCAGTGTGCTTTCTGGGAGCTATGTACTTCTTCAATTTGGAAACTTTTCTCTCTCACTTAGAATAAAAATACTTGGAAGTTACTTTAAGAAAACCAGTGTGGGCTTTTCCCCACTAGCTTTAAAAGGGCTGCTTTTTCTGGAATGCTCTAGGTTATAAATAAATAATTAGGTATAATAATAAAAATGAAAACTGGGAGATTGCAAAATGGATCGGCATCATGCCTTCCAATAAAGCCCTTTACGAATGTTTTTATCAAAATGACTATCAAATCACAGCGTGTAAAGAAAAGACTCGGACTTACTACATGTTTTTATTGAATGGCTCTCAGACTAAGCACTTCTTTCTAAATGTATCGGGGAGAAAAAAGCAAATGGACTACAAGGCACGTGTTTTCTGTGCTTGCACGCCAGGTAAAACTGCGTTGTAGCAATTTGTTTGTGAGGATATTCAGACGGAGCACTCTTGATTAGACATTCTCTGGGGGGCCTTTTTGCTTGTCCTTCTTGAGCTTTTTGAAAGGATAATTCTGATAAGACACTCAAGAAATGTACAACCACAGTGCTTGCTTCAAATCACGTAAGAAATACAATGCATAGCAAGCAGATGCAGAGCCTCCAGGAAAATTCTGAGTTCCAGCACAATTTGCTTTGGAATCTAACAGGAATCTAGCCTGAGGAAGAAGAGAGGTCTCCATTTCTATGTGTGGTATTTGGGGGTTTTGTTTGTTTTTTGCTTTAGCTTAGTGAAAAAAAAGTTCACTAAACACCAAGATCAGAATGGATTTTTAAAAAAATAGATGCTCCTTTTATGAAGCACCTTGATTCCTCGATTTTTTGCAAAGTTAGACAATGGTACAAAGTCAAAATGAAATCAAAGTTTAGTTCACAAGTAGATGTAATTTACTAAAGAATAATACAACCCATATGCTATATACAGCTTAACTCATAGAACCATCAAATAAAATCGTAAAATAATTCAACATGTCCATCTTTTTAGTGTTAATGAAAGAAAGCATGGTATTAAACTATCATAGTTGACAGAAAAAGAAAAACATGACTCATGGTATTATTAATATAATTAGTGCTTTACATGTATTAATTATACACATTAGAAGCGTATTTGCCTAGTAAGGCTAGTAGAACCATGTTTCCCAAAGTGTGCTCCTTAAACACTCGTGCCTTACGATTTTTCTACCATAAGTAAAAAGGGTCATATCATCAAGTCAGAGGAAGATGCCTCTCCATTTTCCCTCTCTTTATCAGAGGTTTGCATGCCTGTTTGCACATTAAAAGCTCTGGGAAGATCTGTTGTGAAGAGACAAGTTGAGGTTGTAAAATCTATATTTAAATAAACATCTTTGATCACAAAACCCTTATTTTCTCATATAATACCTATAAGCAATTTGGTGTTCTAATAAATACATTCTGGGCATCTCTGTAACAGCCTTTTGGTAGAGGTGATCATTAGAAAGAATGATGACTCCCAGTGGGGTCCGGTGTCAGTGCCTTTAGGGTTGGTTTAACCAGATCCCGTAACCAGGATTTGGAAATCTTCACAGTGTGAAATTAGAAACAATAATTTTGAAAATTATCCGTCCCTGAGAATCAGAAGTATGTGGAAGAACTGGGGACACATATTTTACATAGACTTTACTTGAAATTTTGAATTTTGGGAAGGAGATAGTGTTTTTAAAAGGTGGGAAAATAACCTTAAAGAAAATAGCCTTAAAGAGGAAATATAAGCCAGTAAATGGCAGAGTTGTATGTGTATTCTTTCTTTTTACTGTTTATGGACCAAAAAGGGATTGAAATACCAAGGTTATGCCTCCAATTCCCTGTTCTTTGCGTAGCTCAGTGTACCTGCTTGAAGGGTGATGCCTAAATCACGTATTCAAGGAATCACTCTCTCTCTAACAAACCCTACAGGAGGTCTTTAACTCAGAACTTGTTATGGATGACTAAGCCTGCCCTGGAATGATGGCTCTAGGCTACTGTCTGCTAACGGAAGGGTAAATGGCAGCCATCCAGGGTGTACAGAGGAATTCTGACAGTGATCCCCAACACTCACTGAGGGCTTCCTTCTTACTTTGCCTGGGTTCTGCTGCTGTTTGTGTCTGCACTTTTTCTTTGTTCTTGTCGTGAACCAGCTCAAGTATGTCTTGAAGTTGCCTCTGTCCATTGATTTCTATGGATGTTTGATAAGGCAGCCATTTCATTTATCATTCAGAATGGGATTCTTTTGAGAATGCTATGAATAATGAGGCTGGGATAGGAGATGTAAGCCAGGTGTGTCTTGACCAACAAGCATGTTTGGTCACTTAGTTGTTAACCTTTCAAAGCACTGTATAGAGTGCAGACTGGCAGCCATTCTTGCTAATTAAGGAACAAAGGTGGGGCTGCAGCTCCCTGCATTTCTCCTCTCTGGGCTTCCATCGTGAATCCTGTGATACCTTCTCTGCCTGGCTCAGCATTTTGAGTGCCTCCAATAGGGGAAGGGCATTTAAAAATCCTTTTGATGAGGTGAGGTCACAGCACATACATGGTAGACAGGAGGCCATTTCTGGAAGATGAGTGACACGTCTGTTTTTAGTCTGCGGTTCCCCCAGAGGAGGAAATAAACCAGCTTCCAGAACGAGAGTAAACAGGGCGTGCCTGGGCATGGTGGCTCACGCCTGCGATCCTACCACTTTGGGAGGCCGAAGCGGGTGGATCACTTAAGGTGAGGAATTCCAGACCAGCCCTGCTAACATGGTGAAACCCCTTCTCTACTAAAAATACAAAAATTAGCCGTGGCACATGACTGTAGTCCTAGCTACTAGGGAAGTAAGGCAGGAGAATCGCCTGCATCCAGGAGTCGGAGGATGCAGTGAGCCAAAACTGCACAACTGCACTCCAGCCTAGGCAACAGAGTGAGAATCTGTCTCAAAAAAAAGAGAAAAAGAAAAAAAAAAGAATAAACAGGGCTGAGAGCCGAGACAGCAGCCTGGTATAGGAAGATAGCAGCCTTGGAGTTGGGCAGACTGATTCCACAGTTGCCTACTTCCTTTTGGCAAAGAAATCTCAGTGTAGTATGGTTTAAAATTTAAACCCTCCTATATGATTTAAAGATCCTCCCTCTTCTGGATTTCAACTTCTCAGTGCATCAGTTGAAGCAGAGGAATAGAGAAAGGAGATAAGCATCTTTGTCTTTATCACTGTGATGATGTTCTCTCTTCAGTGATTGCCGCTTCTCAGATAACGCCAGTTCTTCTACCCTCCTTAGCTCTTACCTCTGGTGATATAACCCTCTGTCTCCTGCTTTTGGGGCACCTTTATCTAACAGATACAAGTAAACAGCCAGCAAGATGCTTCAAGCCCAGTCATCTTCCCTATTTGCACAACCCACAAGAAACTCATAGGCTTGCTATACCTGTGTGTTAGTAGCTCATTGAGAATCTGGAAGGGAATATATTCAAAACTGAATAAACTGAAGTGCAAGGGACCCTGGCAGGATCAAATTCATTCTATTTAAGAGACAGATGGGTAAGAGTTCAAAAAGATAGATAGTTCAAAAAGATAGCCAGCATCTATCTTTTTCATATAGAAATTAAGGATTCTGGGAATCTTTTTAACTCATCCTACTTGCTAGAGGGATACAGTCAAAGGACTTTAAGTAGGATCCCTGGTGGGGCCTAATCAGGACTGCTTTATCCGTGAAGGTATAGTAGGCATAGTGCCTAGGGCCCACAGCAGTTTTAGAGATCACGCAGAAATATTGAAATTTATTTTAAAATCGGAATAAGAAAGTGAATTTTTAGAACTCACAAAATGTGTTAATATAATGCTAATATATTTATCTATTAACATAGTCATAAAATATAATTTTTAATGTTTTTTAATGGAGGAGGAGACCCATGAAGGCAAAAGTGCCTTGGGCCAACGAAAGTCACAGTGCAGCCCTGAAACTAATTCGTATTTTACAATATCTCTTTGGATGCTGAGTGGAAAATGAATTTTAGGCAGTGGGAATGGGAAAACTAGTAATCCAGGTAAGAAATGGCAGTAACTTTAACTATGGAAGTAGAGCATGTTGAATAGTGGTCATATCTGGAAGAGTACGTATTTGAAAGTAGAGCCAACATGAAAAGGTGTGGTAAAGGAGGAATCAAGAATGACTGCTAGGGGTGGGGCCTGAGCAACCAGGCAGATTCCAGGTACCATTTGCTGAGATGGGAAAGACTAAGGGAAGGGGATTCGATTCTTCGGTGGAAATGAAAACCAAGAATTTTTGCGTCAGTCATGTTAGGTTTCAGTTGTCTAGTGGACACCCAAATGCCAGTTGTCAAATAAACTGTAGCATCTCTGATTTTGAAGCTCAGTAGAAATATGTCAAATGCACTTGTAGATCTTGTAGATGGTATTTAAACCACAGAGAGATAACATCACCTGGGGAGAAAATGTGGCTTGAGAAGAGAAGAGGGTTGAGGACAGAGTCCCAGTCCACCAACATTTAGATGCTGGATTCAGTAGAAGAGGAGGAGGGTGCAGTAAGGAAGCCGGTAGGAAGCCACCAGTAAGACTGAGGACAACTAGGAAAATGTGGCCTCAAAGAAACCAAGAGAAAAAGGTCGGAAGCCAAGTTTAGGAAGGAAGAGACTAGGGGTGGGACAAGATCAGGATGTGCTTTAGGCTGTGTTGAGAAATGTCCCTCTGGCTACGGTGGGAAAGATGGGGCGGAGGGCAGGAGACCAGGGAGGAGTCTGGCTAGTCCTCCAAGCCCCGGCTGTTTTCATGACAGGCAATCCCTGCCTCGTATATCTCTGTGCGCCCACCATGCGAGCACGGGGCACTGTGCACCAGGTGTGCTTATCATGCTGTGAATGAATGAATGATTAACTGAATCCTCCGGGGACACTTGGAACAGCTCTGCCCACAAGAAGAGCAAGAACCCAGGCATCGATGGGTTAGTGTACCTGTGGGCTCAGAGTGGCCCACCCTCCTGCCTGGCCTAACGTTTTCTGAGAGGCAGAAAGTACAGGGTAACTCTTCAGTGTGGTGTTTGTCTATGTGTATATAAAATGTGTAAAAATACCGAATGCTCTCTTAGTCTTGATTTATCACTGCCCTTGTCTTTGGGCTATTAAAAGGACGAAGGCCCGCTCTTCCATAAAGAGCAAGAACAGCTTTGAGAAGCGTCAAGTTCCATTCCAATGAAGAAAGACTGAAGTGTTTGCCTTAGAGAGAGTGAGAAGAGTCTCAGGAAATGAAATACACAGAATAAGGGGCTAGAAACTGATCAGCAGTTGTGGAAACAGCGGCCGGATCTTGCCATCCAATGAGCTGTCTTCTCAGGATGGCCTTCCCTGGCCATCTTCTCTGAAGTTCAATGCTTCTCAACTCCTGGGTTGACAGTTCTTATTGCTCTTCCCTGTTTTATTGTCTCTGCTTTTTACTTATCACTAACTCTATGTCATATTTATTTGTCCTCTGCCACTAGAATATAATTTCATGAGGGCAGGGGTTTTTGTCTGTTCTGTCCCCACAATTAGAACAGTGCCTGGCACGTAGGTTCTCAATAAATAATGCTATTCAAATGGATGATTGGATGAATGATTCCAGATGGTTTATATAACCTAAAACATGATGACTTAGGATTACTTGAGCTTGGAGACTCCTTGGATCCCAAACACATCCCAGAATAAAACTCTCGTGGCGTGTTGTATGTATCCTGTTCTATTCTAGCGTGTATTACATTGCTGTTATTTATGTGTCTGTCTTTCCTACTTGACTGAAAGCCTTGCAAGAGCAGGGGCTGAGTTCTGTTCTTCTCTGTTTTCCCTTTTCTGTCCCATGGTCTAGAACAGGAAATATTTGGTGAGAAAATGAATGTCTGTCTCTCTGTCTGTCTGTCATGACTTAGCCTGTCATGACAGAGATCCTCTCCCACATCTCACAGGCGACAAGTTAGAGTTTTGTGCTGTCCATTGCCTCCTCTTCAGCTCCTCTGTCACTGCCCTGATTTCACCTTGTTCTCTCTCCTTTAGCTATGACAGCAAATTCCAAACTGGGTTCTGAGCCTCCCACACCAGCCCAAGACATGTTTTGAAGCAAAGACCTGACCAGGCCCCTCCCCTATGTTTCCTATTGACTAAACGTTGGTCACTAGAGGACCAAGTTTAGTTTTCTTAACCTTAAATCCATGACCCATCCAATATAGTGATCAGATTTA
The DNA here is from genome assembly GCA_963573385.1 of Cacajao melanocephalus. Taxonomy (NCBI): domain Eukaryota; kingdom Metazoa; phylum Chordata; class Mammalia; order Primates; family Pitheciidae; genus Cacajao; species Cacajao melanocephalus. The sequence continues at coordinate 51,733 of CAUYLG010061948.1, forward strand.
TCCCTTATTGCTTCCCAGAATCACACAATCTGGCGTCTAGCCAGCTTGTACTGAACGCGTCCGTGTTTTCAATCCTCTATCGTTGTTCAAGCTCTCTTACGATCTAGCTAGGTTGCCCTTCCTCCATCTCTTCAATTAGTGAATCATTCAGTTAGTCATCCAGCAAATGTCCTCAAGCCCACCTTGGTGCCAGTCACTGTGCTGGGCCTGCAGAGATGACAGAGATACATCCCTGTACTCAGGGTGCTCATACGACTTCTCATTTTGAGGTCACTGTAGTCATGACTCTTGCTGTACCTCCCAAAGTGAAGAGGCTCAGTAACTACCCTCTCCACAAAAATATCTTGGTCTCAGTGCAATGGAATTGCCACTTTGTAAATTGAATGAGTTGAATGTTTCCTATACATTTTAACAAATCTTTGAGTTGCCATCCTGCCTGATTATTACATTTCCTTTCTTGGATTTATTAATACTTCTTCCACATCCAGTTCCCTGATGGAAAATGCCATGTTTGGTAAACAATATAACCCCAAGCATGACTAATATCCTCTGTGGATAAGCCGTTTTGGGACATAAGGACACTGTCCTTTTAAAGTGACATGTTTTTACCAGTCCGGAATAATTTCCGACCAGCTGAACACAGACTTGGAATAGAAATGCCACCATTTTGTTTTTCTGTTCTCACAGGAAAGATGTGTTGGTTGAGTATAATATAATATTAGGAAGAATTAATTCAATTCCTTGATTATATCTTTACCGATCAGCCTCTTTATGCTTTATTTTATTCTTCAAACTGTTGAAGTTCCCAAATTCTCTTCATTCTATTTGTCTGAGGTCTCAAAAATTATAAAATCCCTATGAAGATTCATCTGCAAAAAAAGTTTAACCTGAAAATCCAGTTATTTATAAGACCTACTTTTGTGAAAGAATAAAATATAATGGTCATGCTTGAGTCTATAAATCTGGATGTTAACATTTGTGATCAGATTTATTTCCATTCCACATTTTTTAAAATGGCCTATTTTTGCTTGAAAATATAGTTTTTGAGGGGCAAAAAAGCCTTTTATGTGATTTTTTTTATTACCTTCTAACGGCGAGCTTGTTTCTCTCATGCTTTCTATTTCATGTATAGTATATCTTGGATCATGTTTTTCTTGACTCTGGAACTCCCTGTAACTTTTTCTATGGTGTTTCTTTTAGATGCTATTTTAAAAACCTTTTCTTTTGAAATGTGTCAGTCTGTTCAGAGAGTTAACCATGTGGCTGCTTTTAAACTCTTTAGATGGCTACAGTTGAAAAGATGAAAAAAAAAAGGCAAGAAATCCTGTGACTGCAGATAGAACTTTTCCAAATAACTAACTGACATTTTTGAGACAAAACTCTACACCTTTATTGAAACACCTATATTTCTGGCTCATGGATTGTCACCATATTCTAGAAGTAAGACAAAGAGGCTTTTCTGGTGGACCTGAACACCAATTAGAGTTTCTTTTCAAGAGTGTCACTATTCGGCTCTCCTGTTTGCCACTGGCCTGCTGACTTTTTAATAGCCAGTGAAAATCCATCCAGGCATCTTGCAGTTTCTTCATGAATTTGTTCTTGCAATGAATTTATATTATGTTCAGGCTAGTATCAGATTATTCACTTATGAAACCAACAAGCATGTATTGAGTACCTGCTATATGCCAGACACTTTTACAAATGCTTTGCATATATGAATTCATTCACCTCCCCCTACAAACCTGCGACGTAGGCATTGAGTTTGTATCCATGTCAGAGAAGGGCTAATTGAAGCAAGGAAACTTGCCAAAAAACACACAGCTAGAAATGGGATTAATATCTTAGCAGTCTGCCGTGGGAGTTCTGCTCTTATTCTACTAATAGCAAGGTGCCATGAGACTACCAAGAATGGAGCATCTAACCATGCCTCCAGGTGAGGAGACATGAGCCTCAGGGAAGGCAAATACAGAACAAGAGATGTTTGATCCTTGACGAAGATGCTTAATCCTTGAATTAATACCTGTTAGCAACTGGTTAGCACGTACCAAGTTACCTGGAAAGAATATATACCAGAAAAAACATGTGCACATATCTGCAAAGCTGTATTACATCCCTAAAAACTTTGTATCATCAGTACAAGTGTAAAACAAATCATGTGTGATTTGATTCATTTATACATGCTAACCAAATATTCTCAAATTTCCTTTATGCTGTACCACGTCATATGTATCATTAACTGAAATCTCTTTTTAATGGCCAACATTCAGAAGTTTCTAGAGTGACTGGGGGATCTAAATTTTTAAGATATACTGTTGTTGAAACCATTGTTTTTCTATAACATGATCCTGATCAATTTGTATTTAATAAGCGTTTCCGACCATTTAGGAAGACCTTTCGTTTCTAAATCAACAAGTAACTTGAAAAAAATAAATCAAAATTTTGAAATATCACCTTGTTCCGTAGATTCAGACTAAACGATCTCAGATTTCTTCATGTGTTGGAAAATGTACTTAAAAAAAATTTCTCTCCAAGGCATCTTCTTTGCCAACTGGACTGACTTTTGTTCATTCTTAGATTGCCCTCTAGTGGTTTATTTAACTTATGACTATTTCCCAGATGCTCATAGGCAATTCTTGGTTGCTTTGAATTTGTTTTTAGTTTGATCCTTTTCACATCTTCTCCCATTTGCGCAGAGGGACCTCCTAAGACAGCATCTTTGAATGAGAGTGAGCAATGTGCAAAGTGGCCCAAACCCTTAGCGGTAATCAATAGATGCTATTGATGGTGGTGAAATCCTCCATTCAAGTTTGTTCTCTTCCTTTTTTCCTTTGTGCTCTTTTGAACTTTGCCCACTCCTTACTTTCTTCCCTTTGTTAGCATCCTACTGGAGTGGTGCCAGGTAATCCAGTGGCATGGGATGACTTATAGGCAATGCTGTGTCTTGAAAATGCCAATTAGGAATGCTGAATGCTGCTGGGCGGGAATCCCCTGCTCTCACCCATATAACAAGTCAGCACTCCATAGGCCTCAGTCAGTTCCAGACTTCTTGGCTCCTTCTGGGTAGCTGAGGCTATGACTTGCTGGCGCAGACACTTAGACATCATCCAAATAGCAAGAAAAACCTTTGAGTTTCTGAAGAAAGCCAGGGAGAGGCCGAGCCAGCATCACAAACCCGACCCTTTGCAGAACTCTGGGTCCAGGCCACCTGCACCAACTAGATCAGAACCAAGAGACTCAGTGCAACATGCATTATTAATCCAAAATATTTTTCAATAAGGAAAAGGCCAATTATTGCTTCAATTTAATAAGTAAGAGTACCAGTAATTTTTTATAAGTAAAATGGCTTTATTAAGGGATTTTTAAAGAAAAGGCACTTGCGTTTATCTGAATTTTAAAAGGAGAATTGACATGAAATGTTGGATGAAGATGAAATGAGGATGAATACAGGAGAGAGGATCATACTTTACATGCAAAATAATATCTATAAAATAGGACTAGTAATTTCTTCCTAGCAAGCTTGTGAGAACTAGAGATAGTGAATATAAAGTGACCAGTGAATTATCAAGCACACAATAGGGGTTCATTTATTTATTCATTCATTTGACAAATATTTATTGAGCACCTACTCTGTGCAAGGCACCCATTTGGATAAAACTAAAAAACATGTGTCTTTGAGAAATTTACATGGTAATTTCCCATCCCATATGCCAAAGAGATAACAGGGGAGAAATGACCACCATCTTTTAGAGATTTGTGGTATCATTTAGGAGATGAAATGTTATATTTTATGTGGCTATAGAAAGCAGAACTAGAGGCAGGCACGGTGGCTCACACCTATAATACCAGCACTTTAGGAGGCTGAGGCAAGAAAATGGCTTGAGCTCAGGAGTTTGAGACCAGCCTGGGCCACATAGTGAGACCTCGTCTCAACAAAACATCAAAAAGTTAGCTGGGTGCAGTGATGTGCGCCTATAGTCCCAGCTACTCTGGAGGCTGAGGTGGGAGGATAGCTTGAGCCCGGGAGGTGAAGGCTGCAGTGAGCTGTGATCACGCCTCTGCACTCCAGCCTGGGTGACAGAGTGTGACCCTGACTCAAAAAGAAAAAAAACAAAAGCAGAACTGGGACCCATGGATGGTCTTTTAAGGGCAGTGGTTTTCATTGAATGAAAGGAAAAGCCTGTTTACAACCAGGACTGACCGGAAATGGGATGAGGCCACCTCTGAGAGCAGAGGGGCATGGGCTGGAGGTGATTCTGTTAGAGGAAGTATTTTGTAGGGAATTTGAGACCTTCTACCAAGTATCTCTGCAGTGTGGGCAAGGAGGGAGTATGAAATTCATGTTTGCTTCTGCCTCTTATTTCCAAGAAGCCAGAACTCGGATGGGAAGCCAAAGCCATTGGCCAGAACCAGGGCTACAACTTGGGGGTGGATGTGGAGTTTAAATGCAGGGTCCACCCTGGCTACAGCTGAACTGGAGCCACAGATTCCAGTCACTTTCTGCCTCCAGGGATCAAGTACTGTGGGTCTACACGTGACCAGCCTGAGGGTTAAGCAGGGTTGGGGGCAAGTTTCTTTCCCTAAAAGAATGAGGAGGCTATATCTGGTGACCAGACCCAAACATGGAGGCAGAGGGTAACAATGATAATACATACAATTTATTCAGTTCCTATTTCTTTTACTTCAGTATTCCTAATTTGTAAAAACATCATGGAAAAAATGTATGATGAATCTCATTTTACAGATGAGGAGACTGAGGGTCTGAGATGTCGACTAGCTAACCTAATTTAGTGTAAGCCAGGACTTGAACTTGCTGTCTCTGTGCTTCATCTACTTCAGATGTCTTAGAATGAGACCTGTGTGCCACCTTTGGCCTGGTCCTCATGCCCCCACAACTGCGAAGTGAGAGGGCTCAACAATTTCTAATTCAATTCAACTACCACCTCCTGAATACTAACTAGGTTTCAGGACCTGGCTAGAAGCAGAGACATCAGGGTAGAGAAAACAGTGTTCTGCTCTTACGGAGTTCACAGAAGAGTCGAGAAGGTAAGTTCATCTCAGATTATCGCAAAGCAGTGCTTAATGGTACTTAAATCTTCATGTTTCTGCATTTTCTAATGCATTTTAGTGGAGCAAAATGACGTCACATTGGTTTCATCAAGAATTCAGAGCAAGGGGCTTTGGTGAAGAGAAGTTGAAGCCAAAAGAGGGCTCTGCCCTTTAGAAGAGGGGGAATCATCCAGCCTGGGCAATATGATAAAATCCCATCTGTACAAGAAATTCAAAAATTAGCTGGGCGTGGCAGCGTACCGCCTGTGGTCTCAACTACTTGGGAGGCTGACATGGGTGGATGACTTGAGCCTGGGAGGTGGAGACTGCAGTGAGCCAAGATCACGCCCCTACACTTACTCCATTCTGGGCAATAGAGTGAGATCCTGTGTCCAAAAAAAAAGGGAAAGAAAAGAAAAGAAACAGAATTAAGAGCAGTGGGGCGAGGCCTTTGAGCTCTGACACTATGACAGAAACTACTCTTCCTCTTTTCTTTGGAGTTCCTAAGCCCACAAGGCTCAATGAGCAATGGCAAAGAACTGTTTTTGGCTATCTGACCCTCTTTTAGGAGTGCCTAGATTATTTACTTCATTGTGATTTAATCTTATCCTTTTCTACCATATCTCTCTTCCCAAATCCTACATTGAATCCTAGCCCATGGTGGATGCTATCTATGCACTGAGACAGAGATTTGGGTGTCAGGCCTACCAGGGTGTTGATTTGATTGGATATGATTCCTTGATTCTGTGATACATTGGGTATTGCTAACTTAATAAACCCATCTTTTGGAGCCTTTGCAAAGTGAGATAGTAGGAAGACATCACTTCCTTCTATAGGCATAAGCAAATGAGGCTGAAATTACAGTTAAATGTCTACATCAACAGAGCAATTCTGCAAACACATTGGCATAACCAACAAGATTGCAAAGCAGAAGAATGTACAAGTCTCTCTTCAGGCTCCATCAATCATGGCCCATTTTTTTCTAGGGAGTAAGCATCTATGGTATCATTGAATCTAGAATCTAAATATTTGCTTTAGGAGATTATGGAAGGCTGGTAAATCATAAATGATGTCCTGATTTTGTACTCCCAAGTACAGGTCATTCATTGTTTATTGAAATAGAGAGGGACATTATGTTTCTATCACTCTTTATTCCTTAAAATATTTCTTCCAGCCTTCTCTTTCATTGTATTTATTTATCATTTTTCTTAATCTATATCTGAATTTTATAAAACACTTTACAATTAAGTATGTCTTGTGTTCTCCTCCCATAATGATTCTGATCATCACCATAATTATATTTTCTTACAATTATGTATTGCTCTTCACAGTTCATAAAACACATATTCATGATCTCATAAGTCCCCCAAAAGCCCATAAGGCCAATAATGCAGTTATTACATGCATTTTGCAGGTGAGAAAACTGCAGGCTAAAGATGTTAAATCATTTGTTCCGGGCTCTAAGCTCAGTATTTTAGCCTGGAAGTGAACGCAACCCCCTGATGCTGAACTCTGTCTGTTAACCACTATCCTAGATCAACCAGGTCCCACATTTGGGTGTGATGGACTTTACTCAGATCTTGGATTCTTCTTTCGTAACGTTTTTAAAAATTAAAATAAGTGGCATAATTTACAAGACAAAATGTGTAATTTAAAAGAAAGTTACATGTTTGGATGCTAAATAAACTATTTATAGTGTAAAATGCCCCCTCCCCAAAATTTCCAAGATAGATTAACATCACTAGCCATTATTCAGCACTATGTGTTAGGTGCTGAATAAATATTCTGTTGATGGATAGATGCGTGGGTAGATGATGTCAGGCTGGCCATGTTCTGGGCCCTAAAGATACAGCAGTGAACAAGACAGGCAGGTGCACTGGGTACACGCCACTCGCAGTCAAGTGAGCGGGACAAAGCTCACACAAGCTGTTTCAGTTATGTCTGATGACCATAATAATGTTAATAGAAGTAACAGCTCTAGAGGCAGAGCAATGGAACCTAATTTAGTGTAGAGGTTAGCGTGGGCCTCCTTGAGGAAATACTGTTTATTCTGAGACCTAAAGACTGAGTAGGAGTTGTCCAGAGGAAGAAGGTAGTGGAGCAGGCAGGCAGTGGTTTCAGCAAGAGAATAGCATTGATAACAAGCATGAAGCTCCAGAGGTGAGCAGAGTATGACATCTTTAAGGAATGTGGAGAATTTCGGTGTCAGTACAGAGGAGCAGGTGGGTTTGGCATGATGCCAAGTGGGCCTGGAGGCAGGCAGGGCCTTGTAGGCCATGGTAAGAAGCCAGGACTATGTACACAAACCATATCCTGTTTGTGTTTTGGAAGTCTCACTGCAGAGAACAGATCAGAGAGGGGCAAGACTAGAGGATGGGAAACCACTAGATCAAATCATGGATCACCTTTTACAAGCAGGGGCTTTGGAATAACAGACCTAGGAAATGGGAGCAGGAAGAATGAGGCCCTGGGCAGATGGAGCAGCAAAGGCCTGGAGGTTTCCAGAGCAATTCTGTGAGCAATTCACAGTGCTCAAATGTGGGTACTGTGGGGTGGAGTTTGAGGCTGGAAAGGTCAACTGGGCTTACATCATGGGAGGTCTTGAATGCCAAGTTAGGCTTGTTTAGGCTGGCTCCTATAGAACATAGGGAGTCACTGCAGCTATGTGACCTAGGAAGTAGCACGGTCATATCTAAGGATGATAAAAGTCCAAGAAACACGATCATAGTTTCTGCTTATACAATACCATCCACCAAACACGTTCACATACTTGGCCTCCTATAAACCATGATATAATCTCATGTTGTTAATATTTTGTAATTATTAAGTATAGCTACTATGTATTAACTGCTGAATATTTGCTTGACACAGGGCTAAGTAGTACATATGTTATCTCATACAATTCTCACATTCTTTCTTGTAGTATTTTTATCCTAGTTTAGAGGAGGAAGCTGAAACAAAGAGATAAGTGACTTATCCAGGAACACACAGGTGGTAAGAGTATAATGAGGACTCAAACTAGGCAGGACGTTCTACCCATGTGGCCCATAGGTGCAGTGCTTGAGGCTCCAAACACTCTTCAAATCTTTTAGGGGCAGGGGCTGGGGGACCATAAGAACATTTGAACCCCTTGCAAAACAACAATAGAAAATGCAGTGACTCTAAAATATTGTAGAGAATTTGCAAAAACTAAAAGAATAAGAATGTAAATATCTGTAAGCTATCTGAACTTTATTGTCAACTTTATTGTTTATTATGTGTTGACCTTTCTCTCATCACAAGATTTCCAAAGAATGCACAAGGATTTCCCAGAAATTGCAAGCAATCTTAAAATAAATAACTTAGAACCAAATAATTTCAAAAACATAATCATAAAAATATGTTCAAAAACTTACATGACACATGTGCATTTTAACATATTTGACAGAACATACTACAGAACATGAGGATGTCTGGGTTCTGTGATGATTAAAACACCCCCTACTTGTGGCTTTTCATTTCAGAGAACTGCTTGGATGTTATTATTCAGTTAAGATATTTATAGGATGGTCTTTTAGATAAAATAACTAACAGGGAAAGGGAGAGGGAGAGGAGAAGAAAAAGAAGAAGAATGGAAGGAAGGGAAGGAGGGAGGAAGAAATAAAAAAATATTTAAGCTAACTTTGGTATGACTGCTGTCCTCAGTGGCAGCATATACCTTTGCCAAGTAGAAATAAATAAGCTTCTAAGATATAGGTTTGTTCCCATATAGATCTCGGAAATACATAATTTTAATTTTCTTAGCTCCAGTGCACGATACCCTGGCCATTCAGACACGATATAGGCACTGACATTAATCAAATACTTTAATAGCATCCCCTCTGCAATGCCAAGGAAGGTCTTGCCCAGGAATATTTACTGAGCTGAGTTATTTCTCTATGACTGAGAGCAAGGAAGCAGGGCTGTAGTGAGTGGAGCAATGGGATTGATCAACAGCTCTGTGCAAACTCAAGATCCAAGATGGCCGATTAGCAACAGCTCAGGATTGTAGCTCCCAGTGAAAGTGCAGAGAGCGAGTAGACGCCACAATTTCAGACGAATTTCTGTTGCCCACAAACTGGGAGCTACCCAGCGGAGAAGCCACATGGGTCACCAGCGCGACTCTTTTGGCCGGCGCGGCTGTTTTGCCGGTGCCCCAGTGTGGCATGGCGCTTCTCAGTGCAGAGTATACAGGACTGGGTGCCCTTTGAGTTGGGCTCGGCTGGTCCCATCCCCACAAGGAGAACAGCAATTGGAAACACTGAGGACTGAGAGTTTCACAGTAAGCACAGCTGAACCCGGGAAGGCCTAGCTCTGTGGGAAAGGGGCATCCACCAAAGGAAAACTAAGAAACAGAAAAAACTTCATCACCAACAAGCCGGACGTCCACTCAGACCCAATCTGTAAGTCGGCAATTACAAAGATGACAGGTGGATAAATCCACAAAAATGGGAAGAAACCAGTGCAAAAAGGCTGAGAACACCCGAAATCAGAATGCCTCTCCTCCTACAGGGGATCGCAGCTCCTCATCAGCAAGAGAACAAGG
>CAUYLG010061949.1:0-20518 GCA_963573385.1 Cacajao melanocephalus
TTCTGGGGCACATGAGCAGAACATGCAGGATTGTTGCATAGGTATATACATGGCAATGTGGTTTGCTGCCTCCATCACCCGGTCACCTATATTTAGCACTTCTCCCCATGTTATCACTCCCCAACCTCCCTACCCCCCACAGTCCCTCCCCAATTCCCCTACAACAGACCCCAGTGTGTGAGATGCTCCCCTCCCTGTGTCCATGTGTTCTCATTGTTCAACACCCACCTATGAGTGAGAACATGTGGTGTTTGATTTTCTGTTCTTGTGTCAGTTTGCTGAGAATGACGGTTTCCAGATTCATCCATGTCCCTGCAAAGGACACAAACTCATCATTTTTTATGGCTTCATAGTATTCCATGGTGTATATGTGCCACATTTTCCCTGTCCAGTCTTTCATCGATGGGCATTTGGGTTGGTTCCAGGTCTTTGCTATTGTAAACAGTGCCACAATGAACATATGTGTGCATGTGTCTTTATAATAGAATGATTTATAATCCTTTGGATATACATTCAGTAATGGGATTGCTGGGTCAAATGAAATTCCTATCTCTAGGTCCTTGAGGAATTGCCACACTGTCTTCCACAATGGTTGAACTAATTTACACTCCCACTAACAGTGTAAAAGTGTTCCTATTTCTCTATATCCTCTCCAGCATCTGTTGTCTCCAGATATTTTAATGATCGTCATTCCGACTGATGTGAAATAGTATCTCATTGTGGTTTTGATTTGTATTTCCGTAATGACCGGTGATGATGAGCATTTTTTTTCATAGGTTTGTTAGCCTCATAGATGTCTTCTTTTCAAAGGTGTCTGTTCATGTCCTTTGCCCACTTTTGAATGGGTTTGTTTGGTTTTTTCTTGTAATCTGTTCTTTGTAGATTCTGGATATTAGCCCTTTGTCAGATGGGTAGATTGTAAAATTATTTCCCATTCTGTTGGTTGCTGGTTCACTCTAATGATTGTTTCTTTTGCTGTACAGAAGTTCTGGAGTTTAAATAGATCCCATTGGTCTGTTTTGGCTTTTGTTGCCAATGCTTTTGGTGTTTTAGTCATGAAGTCCTTGCCTATGCCTATGTCCTGAATGGTTTTGCCTAGGTTTTCTTCTAGGGTTTTTATGGTGTTAGGTCTTATGTTTAAGTCTTTAATCCATCTGGCCCAACTCCTGCTTTTTATGCTACACTCTAGTCTCCCTTATTCCTTTTAATCTGTGAGTTTCTGGCATGCACGCCTTTTCTTCTTTTGGTCTGATCTGTTCCATTTTTGCTGGTTATTAAACTACACTCCAGCTCTATAAGATTCAATATATTTCACATACCTCATAGAGAAAGTTATGCATTTATGAGTCCAGGAATACACAACTTCTTTTTAACCATAACATCAGATAGTGCTAGCTCACTTTTGCAAGCATTACTGAGCAAAGTACAGAAAACAGTAGGAAACCCTCGCTTGCTGCTTTCCAGTACCTGGGAGCCCCCTGCTGTCCAAGAAAACAAAAGACACTGCAGCCTCTCCCCAGGCTAGTAAGGCAGCACAGGACACTTAACATGGAACCTTTAAAACTTACCATTTCGTAAGCCAGAGCATCAATATCAGCTGCTCTTACTATCCTCCTCTTGAATCAACCACGTCCTCTTTGTGGGTTTTGTTTTTTTGTGTTTTTTTTTTTTTGAGACAGAGTCTTGTTCTGTCGCCAGGCTGGAGTGCAGTGGCACAATCCTGGCTCATGGCAACTTGTTTTCCAGTTTCAAGCAATTCTCCTGCCTCAGCCTCATGAGTAGCTGGGACTACAGGCACGCACCACCATGCCCCGCTAATTTTTAGTAGAGACGGGGTTTCACCATGTTGGCCAGGATGGTCTCGATCTCTTGACCTTGTGATTCACCTGCCTTGGCCTCCCAAAGTACTGGGATTACAGGTGTGAGCCACCATGCCTGGCCCCTCTCTATGGGTTTTTAACTTTTCTTAATGGTTGCGCCATGATCCACATCATCCTGGATCAACACTCCCACCCCCATTCTTCCTACTCCTACTCATTTTTTGAGCAGTGTTGCTATGTTTCTTGAACTTGGGCTATGTGCCAAGCTCTGTGCTAAGTTCTTCACATGCATTACATGTCATTTAATCTCTTAATAGCCCTATAAGTCAGGCTATGATGCTCATTTAAGTGAGAGGACAGCTGAGGCTTAGGATGGTTAATTAACCTGCCTGAGGTTAGATATATGGCAGGAACCAAAACTGGGACTTGAACCAAGAATTCGGCTTCAGAAGCCTTAACCACTTGCTTCCTTCCAAGACACTGCTTTTTCGAACCCAGCCCCTGTTCTCCTTGAGAGGCCAGCTACTACTGCAATTCTGCTCCTCATTATATCACACCTGAACTATAATCAGAGTCTTAGTTATACTCCCCTCACCTCCTGCCTCTCTCATTCAACCACAATCTTATATTTCACCATTAGGCTTTTATTAGTTTTGTTAACTGGGTACCTATATTAGAAGCTCCCTACTCTTTCTGAACTCTCAGACTTTTGACCTTTAAAACCCTAAGGCCATGTTTCAAGCCCAACAGCATTCTCTGATCTCATCTCTACTTCTTCCCTGTGTTGTGGTGAGTCCATGAGTCTTAGCCTGCTCTGCTACCCTTGTCTAACACTGACAATACTACTCCAGCCTGGTATTCTTCGTTCACTGTAACTGGCTTAGCCCTGGCATAATAGGTAAGAGTTGGTTTTGGAAACAAACCCTAATGGTGAAATATCAGATTTTAGTTGAATGACAGAAGCGGGAGGTGAGGATAGGCAAGGAAAAAAGGTAATGCATGGTGGGCAAAGATGGTCTGAGCCTCCTAAATTACAGATTTAAATCCCTACAGAGTTACTTTTTAGTTATGTGATGTTGAATAAGACATCACCTAGCCTAATTCGATACTGGATATTGGAAAGGCTCCCCCCAAACCGACGTCATTGTACAGTTAATAAACATGAGGTTTTAAAAATTACGAAGTACCATACTCTTAACTCTCTCTTCCACGGAAACCTTGAAATAATAATACCTATAATTTTTTGGCTACCTAACTTGCACCAGCAATGCACTCAATAGGTATTTTGTGAAGAGTAAGATATAAGCATAAACAATAACTGTTACATAAACTAACTTTGTAAGAGCAAATGCAAATGACATTAATAATATTTTTTTAATTATTGCAATATTTTACTAGCAAAATGTATCAGTAAATGTATGCTGGTTGAATACAGATGAACAGTTGTGCACTTTACTCTGTAAAGTGCATAATTTCAAACAAATGGCATAATATTTGAGGATCATTTTAATTTTTATTTCTATAGAAGATATATTCCAACATACTTGAATATGCTGAGCTAGTTCTCTTTCCCCATTCCCCAGATTATCTTCCCACACCACATACATAATAGCTCTAAATTTCTCATATCTGGCCAGAAAAGAGTAGGGGGTAGGCAAGGAAAAAAGGTAATGTATGGTGGGCAAAGATGGTCTGAGCCTCCTAGATTATAGATGTTGCATAACTTTCCTGGTTGCTGCTAAGTGTTTGTTTTAGAGGCAGAAACCAGCCAGAGAAAACTTCACTGACTCTAAGGTTGCTCAGACATAATGAAATGGCTAGTACTGACTAGTTCCTTCACTCTGGATATCTATTTTAAAGAGCCTTCAGCCTGGCCAGACACAGTGGCTCACACCGGCTCACACCTGTAATCCAAGTACTTTGGGAGGCCGAGATGGGTGGATCACCTGAGGTCGGGAGTTCAAGACCAGCCTGACCAATATGGAGAAACCCCATCTCTACTAAAAATACAAAATTAGCCAAGCATGGTGGTGCGTGCCTGTAATCCTAGCTACTTGGGAGGGTGAGGCAGGAGAATCACTTGAACCTGGGAAGTGGAGGTTGGGGTGAGCCAAAATCCCACCATTGCCCTACAGCCTGGGCAACAAGAGCAAAATTCCATCTCTAAATAAATAAATAAAATAAAGAGCCTTCAGATAAAATTGTATGCCTGACTTTTGCTTTCTTATAGACTTATTACAAAGAAAGAGGTATTAAATACAGAGAGAATTGGGCAAAGACCCAGTATACATGTGAAAATTCAGTGTGCTAGACAGGTGTTTATTTTGAGAAATATCTTCCTGGCAAGTATGTTGTAGGAATGAAGACTATAAAGTAGAACTGAATGTTTCATAATTTAGAACCTGACTTTGAAGCCGAGTCAAATACCATGTGGTAATTAATTTATCTAAAAAATACACAAAATGATGTAAACTTTAGTAATGATACCTATGCATCAATAAAACCCCATTTACTCAGACAGAGGCAGCTTGCAAAGTGTGATGAGTTTTCACAAGTGACACTGTGATGAATCCGTGGTTAGCTGGGTTCTCAGAAAATACAAGGGAAGAGGGCAACAAAGCAGCCTGAATGGGGGTCAGGAACTTGGAGGAATTGCCAAGAAAAGTCACAACCAAGCTGGGCGTAGTGGCTCACGCCTGTAATGTCAGCACTTTGGGAGGCCAAGGCGGGTGGATCACTTGAGGTCAGGAGTTTGAGGCCAGCCTGGCCAACGTGGTGAAACCCCATCTCTACTAAAAATACAAAAACTGGCTGGGTATGGTGGCGTATGCCTGTGGTCCCAGCTATCCTGGAGGCTGAGGCAGGAGAATAGCCTGAACCTGGGAGGCGGAGGTTGCAGTGAGCTGAGATCATGCCGCTGCACTCCAGCCTGGGCGACAAAGCAAGACTCCATCTCAAAATAAATAAATAAGTAAAAATACAAAAATTGGCCGGGCGTGGTGATGTGCACCTATAATACAGTTCTCAGCACCTCATACAAAAATGTGTACCACCCTCCCACCCCCTGCTAGGACCCTTCCCCACACCCGGCTCTTTATCAATGTGCTAAGACCACTAAAAGGACTTTGTTTTTCGGCTGTACTTGGTAGCTCACATCGGTAATCCCAGCGCTTTGGGAGGCTGAGGCGGGTGCATCACGAGGTCAGGAGTTTGAGACCAGCCTGTCCAACATGAGACCAGCCTGGCCAACTGAACAGGGCTTAGTAGAAACCCTGTTGCTACTAAAATACAAAAATTCTCCGGGTGTGGTGGCAGGCACCCGTAATCCCAGCTACTAGGGTGGCTAAGGCAGGAAAATCGAGTGAACCCGAGAGGCGGAAGTTGCAGTGAGCCGAGATAGCGCCACTCCACTCCAGCCAGGGCGGCAAGAGCAAGACTCTGTCTCAAAGACCGAAAAAAAAAAAGTCACGACCGGAAGAGTAAGCAGAAGTTGACCATGATTATTAAGACTCCCTTTTCTAGGGCCGGGCATGGTGGCTTATGCCTGTAATCCAAGCACTTTGGAGGCCAAGGCGGGCGGATCACCTGAGGTCAGGAGTTCAAGACCAGCCTGACCAACATGGTGAAACCCCGTCTTTAAAAAAAATAAAAATAAATAGAATAAATAAAAGATTCCTTTACGAAAAAAAAAAAAAAGACACCCTTTTCTAGCCACATCAAGAAAATCATGTATTAAATAGGCAGTATACAGAAAACGCCTCAGTTAATGAATCATAAACTAACTTAGTTTGCCCCTTTGAATAACCTTCAAGTAGGCAAGAAGCAACATAAAAATAATTCCTGGTGTCAGAAAGGCCTTGCCAATATCAGTATCACGTCCTAATCATGGACCAGTGAAGGAAGCCTCCAGAATCTCCAGAAAGCTTTAGCCTCAAAGAATAAGAACACTGTTTTAACTTGCTATGCTTGTTAAATAGTTTACCAAGGAGGGGAAAGTTAGCTGATATATTTTCAAGTGATCTTCAGCAGAATTTTTGAGAGTTATCTAGTGAGTTCTAAGTTAATTTTAAAAGTTATTTCAAGAAAATTGGGCTCTTTCTAGAGAAATAAGAGAATAAATTTTCAACAAATGCTTTACTTCTCTAGGAAGAATTCATCAAGTTTGCATTTCAGTGATTTAACGTGAAGTACCAAATATACACCTGAGCTGGAATAATGAGAAAGATTCTTTATTACAGGTTTCAGAAATTGGTAACTGGGAAGAAAATGTTACCAACAAAGAAGTTGGGGCATAGGAAACGAGGCTAAGAATGTAAGTATTTCGTTAAAACAACTAGATAGCATTCATTAACTATATTTTGCTCTCTGAAAGAAAGCAATAGGCAAACACTCAATAAATACATTTTGTTCTCTAAAAGAAAGGCTCATAATTTAATAATGTCTTTTTTTTTTTTTTTTTGAGATGGAGTCTCACTCTGTCACCCAGGCTGAAGTGCAGGATTACAGGCACCCAACACCATTCCCAGCTAACTTTTGTATTTTTAGTAGAGATGGGGTTTTATCATGTTGATTAGGTTGGTCTTGAACTCCTGACCTCAAAGGATCCTCCCACCTCGGCCTCCCAAAGTGCTGGGATTACAGTTATGAGCCAACACACCCAGCCTAGTAATGTCAGTTGTTAAGTTTTCTAATTAAAAATGATAGACGCTTATTGTTGAAACCTTGGAAAATACAGAGATAAATAATTACACCCAATTTCACTACCTAGACATGACTGCTGCTAATGTTATAAAATTATCATTCAGTTGCTTAACATCTCTGAGATTGTTTCCTTACTTGTCAAATGGGATTAATTACCAACCTCTGAAGGTCATTATGGAAATTAAACAGGTAACACATATGAAAGATTAGTGTTCAGTCCAGAGTAAGAAAAAAAAAAGTTAGCTGTCTTTGTCAATGCATATATCCATTTTTATTTTATAAATTAAGGTCTGACTTATCTGTCGTTTTATCCTGATTCTTCCATTAAATATATTACGAACATTTTCCTAGATCAGTAAATATTCTTTATAAAATACTCTTAATAACTACATGGATTGCATTCCATCCTATAGGTCTCAACTAGGTGCAATTTTTCCCCCAGGGGACATTTTATAATGTCTAAAGATATTTTGTCTTAGTACTACTGAGAAAAGGGAGCCACTACTGGCATCTACTGGGAAGACACCAAGGATTCTAAACTTCTTGCAAGGCACAGGACAATCACCCAAAACAAAGAATTCTCCAGCCCAAAATATCAAAAATACTGCAGTTGAGAAACCCAAGAACATATCAAGATTTTTTTAAAACCAAGCCACTGGTATTAGACATTTCAATCAATTTTGTTACTATTATAAGTAACACTGGCAAGATAATTCTGGTAGTTTCTGTTTTCTGAGACGATCCTGTAGTCTATGTGATAATTTACTTTAAATTGCTTCAAATATAAACATTTTGGGGTGTGTGTGTGTGTGTGTGTGTGTGCCTACATGCATGAGAGCTTGCCCTTGACAGCATAATGCAAACTATCCCTAATCCACATCCTCTGGACAATTAATTAGCACTGAAATATCCTAAGAAGAATCAACATTTCAAGAGTAGATTACTTGGTACTTTATTCTTATTGGTATCTATACCAGAGGTTGTTTTAATTAGTGTAAATGGCATTAACAATAATTTTCATTGATGTAATGAGTGATGTTTGTTATAAGTGAGTCATAAGGAGTAAGTTGTAAGACAGTGCTCTTGGCTGCTGGAGGTGCAGTAATAGGTCAAGTCCAGGAATTCAATGCCATTGGTAAAATATTTGAAGTTCCTCCATGACAGATCCTGAAACATGTTTTACTCTGCATTCGCTGGTCCTGCCTTCAGGCCATTGTTGTGTTAGCCTTTGAAGCAAAGTGCTGGTGTTTGGATATAAAAGAGACAGCCTCTCTGAGAAGCTTGTAGGTGGAATATATATTCAAACTGCCTTTTAAATATATATATATATAGGAAATATACCTAACATGTTAAAACCATGATTTCCCTGACATTGTTGTTCAACTACTTTGAAACACACACAAAAACACACACACATACATAAGTGAAACCCAAAGACTGCTATTTAGAAAAAGCTGGATATAGGATCTTGGCATCACACAAATTGTGGTTTGATCTAGACTCTTCATAGATCTGTGACTCACAACAAGTTCCTGTTCTGAGCCTCAGTTTTCCCCATAAAGTGAAGATTGTACTGTTTCCAACTTGAGGGTAGTTGTGATGATTAACTGAGACATTAAGATGTATTAGAATGCTGGCACATTGTAAGCATGCTGTAAATGTTAGTGTTATTTGCACATCTTTCTATCCAACTCTACTTCATTCGTTAGGATAAATTTCTAGAAATGCAATTTCTATGTGTATGTATGTATAATGATATTTCAATGTAGCTTCATTGATTGTAAAAAATGTACCACTCTGGACTGGAAATTTTTTTTGACTGAACGAGTCTTCAGGTTCAAATGGAAATTGTAAGTCAGTGGAAATATGTAGAGAAAAATAAGAAAACATAAGACTATCCTTACCAAATATTAAATTTACAGTGTCACCAGCAGCCCCAAAGCACTGACTCAAAATCAGGCCAGTTTAAACACTGTGTCTCATTTTATTAGAAAGAGTTTGAAGGCACATGGATTTATGCATTGCCTTGATTAATCTTTAATGTTGGGTTCCTAGCTTGTATTTTCTTTTCACCCTAGAGGCATTGCAACGTTGTATAATTTGGGATAGATGAAAGATACACCTCTTTCTCTTCCTCCTCCCCCTCCTCTTTCTCCTGTAGTATTATTTTGAACATGGGTATATTATCCGGCAAATCATTTTGAGGATCTAGAAACCAGCCACAAGGGCTGTTAAGTACCTCAGTTAGAAAGTTAGAAGACTATTGAGGTGGATCAGAGACAGGCTGGTGTGCCAAGCGAAGTGGTTTTCAATATATCCCATAGATGAGAGTTTTTCAACCCCCATCCACATGATTCACATTTTGGAAAATTTGGGGAAATCCTTTGTTGTTGGGTCTGTCTTAGCAGTGCAATGAAGAATGTTTAGCAGCATCCCTGGCCATTAAACACTAGATGCCAGTAGCAGAACTCCCCTAACCCTGCCTCTCCCAATCCCACCCTCCAGTTGTGACAATCAAAATGCCAGTTTCTCCTTGGGGATAAAATCACCCCTGGCTGAGCACCACTAAACTAGACAAAAGGGAAGTCATGGAAGAGTCTGACGGAAAGAGACACAATCTAAATCTCAATGTTATTTTTATTGATTGCATTTAGAAGCTATTTCAATGTTAATATGAGGAAAAGAGTAATAAAATTTTTACGGAACTGGTGAAAAAAGAGAAATCTTTGGGCAAATTTACCTGTCCAATACCAAAACACACTCTAGCTTTGTTATTTAAACTGGAATGCAGGAATTGATAAAGAGATCTAAGAAATGAATCAAACAGTCCAGAAATAGATTAATGTTACTGAAAATGTGATGAAATAGGCACCCTCACATAATATAATGGTATCATAATATAATGGTGTAAATCGGTACAATTCTTGGAAAAATAATTGTCTATATGTATCAACTTAATTTGTATCAAGTTAGTAAAATATTCATACCTCTAGGAACACATATACTTGTCAGAATATTGTGAAGTTAAGAATTATCTTTATGAAGAGTGTGTAATAATATGCAACATTGTGAGTAAATATCCAGAATACAAAAAAATGTATATTCAATATGAACACAATTATGTTTTAAAAAAATAATGAAAGTTTAGGACGGTGTGGAACAACATTTAAATTGCTTTTCTCTGAGTGCTAAACATTGCATAGGTTACTTTTCTGCCTTTTGTTTCTCTTTAACATTTTTTTATAATAAGCATGTGTCAGTTAAGAGGAAACTTTGTAAAAAAAAAAATTAAAATTTTACGAATTGAATGGAAAAACGTCAAACACCAATTACCCAGTGTATTTTTTTTTTTTTACTTCATTGAGTGTTTCTCTTGTTGACAATTTGCTGCCATAGTTTTCTTGGAGAGATATTTGTTTTCTGGTGGGAAAATCTCCCACTTACTGGTTACTTATCCAGGAAATATTAAAAATTGAAGTAACATATAACAACAGTTTAAATTGGCCTGATTTTGAGTCAGTGCTTTGGGGCTGCTGGCAACATATTTTAATTTTAGACTTAATTTGTCTTCTTTTTCCTCACATGGATGACATTCCATTCTAGGAGGAACTTTGTACTGGTTCTACTTACCGATAATTGTCATTCTTGACAGTATTCATCATGAAATGGAGACATATTAGCTGTGGCTCAGGACAGGAAAGAATCTAAATTGAGATTTGTTCATTTGAAGTAAAGTCTAGTTATAGTTATGACTTCAAATATTTTTTATAAGGAACTCAGCTGTACTCATCTACCTTGCCTTAGATTTAGAATGCAATTCCTCTTTTTTATTTGATGTTCACATTTTTCTTCGGTCCATATAATTTATTTTATAGCTGGCATCTTGGTTAGATTAATTTTTATCATTTACTCTCAGATACGTTAACACTTCACGTAACTTTATTATTTCCTGCCTTGAGTTAGTATGATGTATGCTTAATTAATGAAATATCCTACCTAAGCCAAATGATATTCATAAAGAATTGTAATAAAAGTATTAGAGAAATGAAATATATTGAGTTATTTTTAGAAAATGAATCAAGATAAATTTTAGTCATGAATAGCATTATTTTATATATACACCCAATCCTTAATAATACTGTCTGATTCCTATTACTATTAAACACATCACTACGATGTCTCTTAATTAGTATAATAAATTACTGCTACTGCACTTCATAATTTCAAGAAGTTATTAGTGAGGCAAAATTTGATGCCATAGTCCAACAATCATAAATATCTATTGAGAAGTGCTTAGTAACTAAAATAACTAACTGGCAAAAAAAAAATTTGCTTTTAGCTTTTCTATTTAAGTAGAAATGTTCCCATTCTGGTGAGATTGCTAAAAATGTTAGATAAAGCCTATTTACAATGTTGTCATTGGAAGAAAGACTCACAATTAATAAGCTTTATGTATCAAACTTACAGAGAGACACTGTGCTAGTGAAAATTGATTTGACCTATGAATTGATTCTATGGTATAATTAGGCATATTTTTGCTATCTGTTTTGATAGACCAAAAGAGTCACTTATTAATTTGTAAAAAGAAAATACAACTGTCAAGCCAATCAGAATGCTCTTATCAAAAGTCTAATAGGAAACCAAACTATTATATCTATTTCAACCCCACATAGTAGCCCTTCAAGTGAGTGAGGTGGGTTTTTTTTTTTTTTTTTTTTGAGATGGAGTCTTGTTCTGTCACCCAGGCTGGAGTGCAGTGGCACAATCTCGGCTCACTGCAATCTCTGCCTCCCGGATTTGAGCAATTCTCTGCCTCAGCCTCCTGAGTAGCTAGGATTACAGGCGCCCACCACTACGCCCAGGTAATTTTTGTATTTTTAGTAGAGATAGGGTTTCGCCATCTTGGCCAGGCTGGTCTTGAACTCCTGACCTCGTGATCCACCCACCTTGGCCTCCCAAAGTGCTGGGATTACAGGCATGAGCCACCACACCCAGCCAGTGAGTGATGTTTTAAGAGGCCAATAAGCAATACTCTTTTCTTCCACTCTTGAGCTTGACATTCACTAAGAAGTAAGATTATTGACAAAAGCTTTATTGGTGGATGAGGCTTAGAAGTGCAGCTACAACAATCTTTCTTATACCACTGCAGCATTAAATTGCCACAAGTAAAACTACGCAACTGAGTCCTCAGGGGCTGAACTTGGCCTTGGAAACTTGAGGTATTGATGAGTTTTAATTCACTAAAGTTGCTTTGTATCTTCATCTTTCATATGACTTCAGAAAATTTATGATTTTCTAGCTTATCTAGTTTTTCTTGGCTTTTAGATTGAGGAGTTGGTGTAGTGCAACTTTCAACATCCCACCATCAACCAGAACTCTTCTCATAAATACATATTTTAAAACAAAAAACTATTTAAAGGAAAATGATGATTGGTAACTCTGCACAAAGTCTATGGTAGACAATAGTAGACCATTTATTGAGTTTATACTATATTTGTGAGCTGGAATAGTATTAGACAAGTATAGTCATGCACCACATAACAATGTTTGGGTCAATAACAAACCATGAATGCAATGGTGGTCCCATAATATTAAAATGGAGCTGAAAAACTCCTATCACCTACAACATCTTGATGATTCTGACTCTGTGTAGGCCTAGACTAATGCATGTGTTTGTTTCTTCATTTTTAACAAGAAAGTTTAAAAAGCTAAAAAAAATTAAAAATTTTAAAAATAGAAAAAATGTCTGTAGAATAAGGATATAAGGAAAGAAAATATTTTGTATAATTGTACGATACATTTGTGTTTTAAGCTATGTGTTACTGAAGAGTCCAAAAGTTTAAAAAGATTAAAAGCTTATAAATGTTATGGTAAGCTACAGTTAATTTAGCATTAAAGAAAGAATATGTATTTTTCTACATTTAGTGTAACTCAAGAGTAAGTGTTTATAAAGTCTTCAGTGGTATTTAGTAATGTCCTAGGCTTTCACATTCACTCACTACTCACACTGACTCAGCTAGAGCAAGTTCCAGTCCTGCAGCTCTATTTATGGTAAGTGCCCTGTATAGGTGCACTCTTTTTTTATATTGAACTTTTACGGTACCTTTTCTATGTTTACATATGTTTAGATGCCCAAATACTTACCATTGTGTTATAATTGCCTACGATATTCAGTACAGTAACTTGCTGTACAGGTTTGTAGCCTAAGTGTGTAGTAGGCTATACCATCTAGGTTTGTGTAAGTGCGCTCTGTGATGTAAACACAATGACAAAATCACCTAAGGACACATTTCTCATCATATCTCTGTTGTTAAATGATGCATGATGGTACATTAAAATCTTAATAGAACAAACCTGACTTTGTTCAAAACTTTTGTGTGCTAGGAAGGACATTGGCTTATAGGATTTTAATCATTAAGAAGGCATAACACATTTTAATATGTCTGCACCTAATAATAAAGTTTCATCACTGGAACAGAATAAAGAGTCAAGGAGTGAACCGACTAAAATACAGTAAATTAATCTTTGGCCAAGGCATCAGATCAATTCAGTAGGAAAAAAAGAAAGGTTTTTGTTTTTTTTTTTTTAAATGCTGTTGGAACTGGATATTCATATGGAGGAAAATGAACTTTAATCCTTATCTAACTGGATACATAAAAATTAATTTGAGATGGATCATGGACCTAAATATAAAATCCAAAAATACAAAGCTGCTAGGGAAAAAAAAAAAAACATATATTTGAAACACTGGATTAGGCAAAAATTTCTTAGATAGGACACAAAACTCACCAACCATAAAAAAATTAAATTGGGTTTCATCAAAACTAAACAGTTCTCTTCATATAAGGACATAATTTTAAAGTGATTATGCAAAACACAGATTAGGAAAAATATTACAATACATATATCTGGCATCTAGTCTATAAACTAACATCCAGAATATAAAAAGAACTTCTAGAAATCAACAACAAAAATGAAAAGCAAATCCAGTTATTTAAATAGGTGAAAACTTGAAGAAATACTATACAACAGAAGATATACAAATCTTTAATAAACACATGACAAAGTTGCTTAGCATCATTAGTAATTTTTAAAAATTCCATTTGAAATCACAGCGAGATAGTATTTCACACTGACTAGAAAAGCTAATGTGAAAGAGGTTCATGACACTAAGTGATGGTTAAGGATATGGTGTAGCTGGAACTCTCAATGGGAGTGTAAAATGATACAACCATTTTAGAGAAATGTAGGAAATTTCATATTAAGTTAAGCATGTACTAGCCATGTAACCATATGAATCCTCTCTAGATGTTTATCAAAAAGAATTGAAAACATACATTTAAAAAAATATTTACACAAAAACATTCACAGTAGTTTTACTCATAATAGCATAAAACCAAAAGCAGCTCAAATGTCCATCCATAAAAGAAGAGGTAAACAAATTTTATTAAATTTGTACTGTGGAATACTACTCACCAATTAAAAAAAATAACAGACCACTGGTATTTGTGTGCATCTCAGAAATATAATGTTGAGATAAAAAAGCTAGACACATACAAAAATATATGTTGTATCATTCCAGTTACATCACATCCAAGAACAGGTTAAACTAATCTGTGAGGATACAACTGAAAAAGTGGTTTCCTTTGAAAGGGTGATCATTGACTAGAAAGGGACAGGAAAGAACTTCCTCAGGTGATAAATATATTTTGTATTTTGTTTGGGGTGTAGTCACAGGTGTGTATAAAAGTATCAAAATTGACTGAACACTAAAAACTGCTTTTCATTGTACGTAAATTTACTCTAATTTTAAAAATTGATTAACCTGATATTACTCTTACTCTTTTTAACTATAAAACTTGGGGTTTTTTGCCAAAATCTCTGCATTTTGAACTTTTTAATGTAAGTACCCTTTGTTCTATTTTCAGTTCCTTTATATAAAGACTTTATATTACATCCACATTTAAATCAAAAACAATCTGATGCAAGCAGGTTAGAGAAAACATGTCTTTTTCTGTCTCTTCCTTGGCAATGAGAAAATGCCTCACAATCCACCCAACAAATATCATTTAATTGGCCAGAATTGGATCATGTGCCCCATACCTGAACCAATCACTGGTGAGAGAATGGGCTGTCTTTAAACCAATCAGGAGCACCCTTGGATCTGTAGGTAGGTCGGGTTCTCCTGAAGCACACAGCTGTGTGAGGAAAACAATTGAGATTCTGTATGAAAAGCTGAAGAGAGGAATGGATGACATGGAAGCAACCAATGGTGTCCACTACAATAGGTGTTACTGTTAATATTAGTTTTGGAAAGTGAATGTTTATTTACTTATCTAAGATTTATACCCCACTATCTTCTTCCTTTCTACTGTAGACAACAGAAAGTAAGACAAACAGTGAATTTATGTTTATTCTCTGCTTCCGAGCTTGTTACAGGAAAATGAAAAATTATTAAAGTGAAAATCTGTCTTTATTGGGCATCAATGAACACTCTTATTGCAGCAACGTCAGCAGAGAATCTTTTTGGTTCTAAAGATAAAAATTCTGTTTAGATATACATGTTTTCCTATTCACAAAGTAATGTCAAATGACCAGCCGAAAAATATAATAGAAAAAAAGATACCAGCAGCAGCAACAAAAACCATAAAGCACCTGAGAATTAACAGGATACTCAAGAACACAGATCATGGAATGCACATAGAATGTTTTATATTTAAATATATATATATATAATATCTTTAAAATGATATACTATACAGTATGCAATGTTAAAGATTAGGAAAACAATATATTAATAATGTCAGTATACTCCAACTCAAACTATAAATTCAATTCAATCCCAATCAAAAGTCCAACTAGATTTATTTTGGAATTTGACTGACTCAATCTAACATTTATATGGAAGACAAAAGATCTTTAGAAAAGAACAGCTAAGAGGGCCAAGATAGAAACAGCTGTGGTCAGAGGCTCCCATCCAGACTAACGAAAATTGTGAGCGACCTGCACAGGCAACTGAGGTATCCAGGTTCTCTCACTGGGACTGACTCGGTCATTGGTGCAATGCGTGGAGAGCGAGGAAAGGCAGGATGGAGCCATGGTTCACCTGGGAGCCGCACGGGACAAGGGGACTCCCACTTCCAGTCAAGGGAGGCGGTGAGTGATTGTGCTACCCCCGCCTGGGAAACCATGCTTTTTCCACAGATCTGCAACCCATGGATCAGGAGATCCCCTCGTGAGCCCAAGCCACCAGGGCCTTGGGTCCCAAGCACAGAGCAGTGCAGATTCTCAGCAGCCGCTGAACTGGAGTCCGCCGAAGACGACTGAGCTCCTGGAGGGAGGGGAAGCAGCCAACACTGCAGCTTCAGTCAGCCATTTTCCCCCGCCAGTGCCAGGGAGATTGGGCAGTTTGGACCCAGGAGGAATTCCCCACGCTGCAGCACAGTGACTATGGCAAATTGTGGCCAGACTGCCTCTTCAGGCCGCAACGGAACCCATCCGTCCCTACCAGGTAGGGACTCCCTGCTGGAATTTCAGCAACCCCAGCCAAGGGTTTAAGGACAGAACTCTGATCTTCCTGGACCAGAACCCCTCGCGGGAGGAGTGGCCACAGTCTCCGCGGATCAGCTGACTCAGTCTTTTCTTCTGCCGGCTCTGAGGAATCCGGGCAGTCAGAAGAGTGGGATTCCCCCCTGCACAGTGGACCCTCTCTGCCAAGGGCCAGCCAGAGTACATCCTTAAACGGATCCTGGATCTCATGCCTCCTGACTAGGTGAGACCCTCCCCCCGCCAGTAGGGGTCGCCAGACACTTTATAGAGGAGCGTTCCCACTGGTTCCCATAGGTGCCCCTCTGGAAGGGAGCTCCCAGAGGAAGGAGCAGGTAGCCATCTCTGCTGTTCTGCAGCCTCCACTGACATCTTCAGGGATGGGAGGGACCCAGGTGAATTGGGTCTGGAGTGGTGGACCCCCAGCAAACCACAGCAGCACTAGGAAGAGGGTCCTGACTGTTAAAAGAAAAACAAACAGAAAGCAACAACAGAATCAACAGAAAGGTCCCCACAAAAACCCCAAAGGCCAGCAGCCTCAAAGATCAAAGCTGGACAAACTCACAAAGATGAGACAGAATCAACGAAAAAACGCTGAAAACTCAAAAAGCCAGAGTGCCTCTTCTCCAAATGATTGCAACACCTCTCCAGCAAGAGCACAGAATTGGGCAGCTACATTTGCACAGGCTCCTTTCCCTTTATCTGTATTGATCTTTCCTCCCTTCTCTACTTCACAATTCTCAATCCCTCAAGACTCAGTTTAAGAGAAGTCAATTGCCTCCTTTATAAGGCCTGTTCTAAGCCTCCCAGGAGGTGGAATGAGTCACAACATCATTTCAGCTCTGTAGCATCCCGAAACATTCATACTCAGCACTGACTACATGTATTTTAGATGAGATGTGTACTTGCCTACATGCAAGCTAGATGTAGGGAACATGGTTTTATTTACCTCGTTATCCCTAGGACTTAGCATACTAATTATGTGCTTAAACATGGTAGGCAATATAGGCCGGGCGCAGTGGCTCACGCCTGTAATCCCAGCACTTTGGGAGGCCGAGGTGGCCGGATCACAAGGTCAAGAGATCAAGACCATCCTGGCCAACACGGTGAAACCCCGTCTCTACTAAAAATACAAAAAAAAAATAGCCTGGCGTGGTGGCATGCGCCTTTTTCCCAGCTACTCGGGACACTAAGGCGGAAGAATTGCTTGAACCCAGGAGGTGGAGGTTGCAGTAAGCCGAGATTGCGCCACTGCACTCCAGCGTGGTGACAGAGCAAGACTCCATCGCAAAAAAAAAAAAAAAAAAAAAGTAGGAAATATAATGAATGTTGTAGAATCTAGCCCAATCTTATTCTGGCTGAATTCCTTCCACAGTTCCACAATTTACTGGGAGTGGGGGAATGGAGTTTGAAGGTTACATATCTCTGTGTATGAGAAGACTCAGGAATTAAAAAGAAACTATATACACTTGAGGTTTAAGATATTTTTACACATTTTTATGTAAAAAGTGATTCATACTAGTTGTAGAAAATGTAAAATCATAAAACACAGCTCTAATCACATCAGCTCACTTCAGCATCAATATGTCCCTTCTGGTCATTTTAACAGCTATTGTTAAGCCACTAAAAGATAGAAAAAGGGAGTAATAGTTTCTTTAAAAGGAAAATATTTTAGTTAATGTGATATGTTAAGAAAACAGGAAAAGGTAATTGTGAATTGATACTGCACCTGAAATAGATAAGGACAGTTCAATTTAAGTCAGCAAGAAAAGTATTGAGCAGTTACTAAGGACAAGAAAAATAAAATAGTAATAGGACTACCTTTGTAAACTCAGAATCCTCAATTTTCAAATAGTGATCAAGAGATAATTCCAGGCCTGGCATAGTGGCTCATGCCTGTAATCCCAGCACTTTGGGAGGCTGAGGCAGGAGGATCATGCTTAGGAGTTTGAGACCAGCCTAGGTAACATAGTGGGATGCCGTCTTTAAGATGAAGTGAGAGAGAGAATTCCATTCATTCATTCTTCCTTTCATCCATTATCAAAAGACTATGACTTGCTACAGTATTATATACTGGTTAGCCCTTACTAGATTAAAAAGAACTGCAGAATACATTTCACCTATACCAAACAGGTTCACCTAACACAAAACTTCCAGTTGCCTACTGAGTAGAAAAATTAAGCATGATCCCTGCCCTAAGTGACTTTACATGGTAATCTCTTATCAACCTCTGGTATGTACATTCTTAAAAAATCTTATTTTTGTCAAACTCTAGATTGGCATAAATCAAGGTCTCATATAAAATAGATTTCATATAAAATTATTTAAATAGCATTAAATATATTTTTTAAAAAGTAAATAAATGTCCCATAAAAGATCTTCTTCCAAAATAAATCACATTCATAGCACTAAACTCACTTGTTGTAGATAATCCTCATGAATTACCTTCTTCGATTGTTCAGGATACATTGCTGTGTTATCATTTTGCTGAGGCAAAATCAATTTCCTCACAATTTTAATGTCTTGCAGGTCTTTTAGTTCTTTATATTTTTAAACTAGACCTTACTAGCTTGAAATATACGTTGTTAACAGTTACATTCTTTCTGGTTTTGTTTCAACATGCTCCTCTAACACCTGCTTTGCCATAAATAATCAAAATGCTTGAGGGTACAGTTTTTCTGATCTTGTATCCGCAGATTGAGAGCACACACACACACACACACGCATGCTCTCTCTCTCTCTCTCTCTCTCTCTCTCTCTCTCTCTCTCTCTACTTTCCTCATAAACACATAGCTTTGATATCCAAGAGTGGGAGCTAAACTTAGATTCCTTAATGAGACTGAACCAAATAACTTATTTAATTTTAATCAGACTTGTTTATAGATACAAGACTCTATTATCTCTGTAAAAGAAAAATTGTCCAAAACCTGGTACAGGATAAATCCTTATTTTGTAATGTTATTCAAGACTTACCACTAGGAAGAAATTAGACTTCCTGATAAAATCCATAACAATTTCTAGTGAGATTTAATGGGTTTAGGACTTGTTCTGAAAAAACCAGTAATCTACCCTCAGTGACTGTTAAGAAATATTACTTTTTTCTTCCAATAAAGATGAGCTAACCATTTTCTTTTCCATAAAATGTCCTTAGTAAGATAAGTGCTTATAGTGGGTCTATGTTTGGGTATAGGCTTGGGTCTTCCATGTCGTCATTAAAAGTTTATAATGAGAGAAGGAATCAATCAGTTTCATTCTGTGAAGGTCATACCTCATCTGGAAAACAGTGCTCTGTTTAAAACAAAATGAAACCATTTTGTATGTTGGAAATGCATGTTTGAGTTTGCAAATCTTTAGTGAAATAAATTCTCCACAGAAAATGTTTACCAGAGTAGCTATAACAGAAAGTGTTTAACAGGGAATTTAATGTTTACTCTTTGTTTTGAATTTTAAAAGGTGATGTTTTTACTGCAATGGGAGGTACTTATGTGGAATACTGTCTAATTTTTACCATCTGAAGACTGTTCTTGAAAAGTATCTTATCATCTTGGGTCACTTCAGCCTGATAGTCTAATGATAGAATCAATTATCTGCAATATTAGCTGATAATTCATTCTTGTTTGCCTCATATCTCTGTTTAAAAACATTCACTGAATCCCATGAAGACATCTTCTAAAGGTAAAATAGAATGAAAATCACCTAATTAAATCAATGAGAAAACTGCAATTTTTGTCAAAAACCAGTGTCAGCCTAGCAGCCAAGTTTTTTCCATCAGGGAAAATGATTTTCACTCTATCCTGAATTTAGGACAAACCCCACAAAACTGGAGTTCCGTGAACTATTAATTTAACAGATAAGAACTAATTCCCAGATGTTTCATGCTATTTAAAGTGAAAGATTTATTTGCCTCTAAGCCACACTCAGAAAACTTGACATGGCAAAAGCCTCCTCAGCATAAATCAACTAAGAAAATTACTTGAAAGTCAATTTTCTTCCCTACTTGGAAATGTTTGACTTCTGGGATGAAAAAATTATTATAATTTCCCATAAAATTATAGATTCTACTATATGAGTGTAAGCACCAATAAATATATCTTAATGGAAATAACAAACGTTACTGCTGGCATCTTCTACTTCCACATTAGAAAACCAAAAGACTCCTCACTCTATCATATATTTCATGAAACAATCTATGAGGGCTCCATGGCCTGTATTTGGAACAAGCCATCAGAGTAATAAATGCAATCCAGGGTGAGTTGTAAAATCACACTGGGTATGCTTGAATTGCACAATTAAAAGAGATATTGGCTTTTTGATTTGATCATTGAACTTCAGGCAAAGAGTTGTTTTATTCCCAAGAAATCCTGTAATATTAGAAAAGACCTTCATTTCATTGTTTATCCAGTCATCACTCAGGAGCAAG
The DNA here is from genome assembly GCA_963573385.1 of Cacajao melanocephalus. Taxonomy (NCBI): domain Eukaryota; kingdom Metazoa; phylum Chordata; class Mammalia; order Primates; family Pitheciidae; genus Cacajao; species Cacajao melanocephalus. Next base: position 20,488 of record CAUYLG010061949.1, read on the forward strand.
TTGTTCAGTTTCCATGTAGTTGTGTGGTTTT
>CAUYLG010061950.1:0-14508 GCA_963573385.1 Cacajao melanocephalus
AGACAGAGAACGTGACTGTCAGCAGGTTACAGGCCAGAACGATGCGGCTCGAGAGGATCTCTCAGAAGCTCCTCTAGCCAATCCTGACCTTAACCTATACACTGACAGAAGTTCATTCATGGAAAATGGAGTTCGGAAGGCAGGATACGCAGTAGTCAGTGATCAAACAGAGCTTGAAAGTAACTCCCTTCCTCCTGGAACTAGTGCCCAGCTGGCAGAACTAGTAGCCCTCACTCGAGCTCTAAAATTAGGAAAAGAGAATAAACATATACACAGATTCCAAATACGCTTACCTGGTTCTGCATGCCCATGCTACCATACAGAAGGAAAGAGTTCCTAACCTCAGCAGGAACTCCCACTAAATATCATAAGGAAATTTTAAACTTATTACAAGCTGTCCAAGAACCCAAAGAGGTAGCAGTCCTACACTGCCGAGGTCACCAGAAAGGAGATGAGAAGGAAGCAGAGGGCGATTGTCGAGCTGGCCTAGAGGCAAAAAGGGCAGCTAGACAAGAATTTATAGAAGGACTTTTCATATGGGAAAACCCTCTCCAGGGAACTAGACCTCAGTACTCATCAGAAGAAGTAGAGTGGGCAATCTCCCAGGGACATGATCTTCTTCCTTCAGGGTGGCTAGATACTGAGGAGGGAAAAGTACTCCTACCTGCTGCCAGCCGGTGGAAAGTACTTAAAACCCTACATCAAACCTTTTATATGGGTATAGAAAATGCATATCAAATGGCCAAATCTATATTTACAGAAAAAGGTCTCTTCAAGTCTGTCCAACAAGTAGTCAAAGGATGTGAAATATGCCAGAAAAATAATCCTTTGGCACATTACAAAGTTCCTCCTGGGGAACAGGGAACCGATCATTACCCAGGTGAGGACTGGCAAATGGACTTTACCCAGATGCCTAAGTCTCAGGGATATCAATACTTGCTAGTGTGTGTAGATACATACACAAATTGGGCTGAGGCTTTCCCCTGTAAGACAGAAAAAGTCCCAAGAGGTAATAAGAGTCCTGACTAGTGAAATAATCCCTAGATTCGGACTCCCTCACTGTCTTCAAAGCGATAACAGCCCTGCCTTCAAAGCTGCAGTGACCCAAGGAATTTCCAGGGCATTAGGAATATAGTATCATCTCCACTGTGCTTGGAGGCCTCAGTCCTCAGGGAAAGTGGAGAAGAGGAACGAAATTCTTAAGAGACATTTAAAGAAACTGGCACAGAAAACCCACCTCCCATGGCCTTCTCTATTACCAATAGCAGTCTTAAGAGCTCGAAACTGCTCAGAAAATAGGACTCAGCCCCTATGAGATGCTTTATGGATGGCCCTTTCTTACTAATGATCTCATATTAGACAAGGAAAGAGTAGGTCTAATGAAAGATATAACCTCTTTGGCTAAGTACCAACAGGCTCTTAGGACCTTACCTGAAGGACAACCTAGGGAAAAAGGGAAAGAGTGGTTCTGCCCTGGAGACCTAGTGCTTGTTAAGTCTCTCCCCTAAGACTCTCCCTCTCTAGGTCCGTCTTGAGACGGACCATTTTCAGTTATTCTGTCTACGTCAACGGCAGAAAAGGTGGTGGGAACTGACTTGTGGATTCATCACACTCGGCTGAAGCTTGGATGCCTCCTGAAGGAGATCATAGGCCCTCCACTCCACAGCCTGAAGTTCCAGGAGACAACCCTTAGTACACCTGCGAGCCTTTAGAGGATCTACGTTTGCTCTTCCGATGAGATCCCCAGGACAGTAACTACTCATGAGTCTAACTTACATCCTGGCATTAACAGGACTGTCACTCTTCACTTTATTATTTGCGACCAGACTCTATATGGTCACCCCTATGGACTGGCCTACATCTCATAAACTCTCCTTATCCGTGGCTTACTGCCTAATGATACTTCCAATAGCTCTCCTCTTCTCCCTCTGATATTATCCCTCCCTCAAATCATACGGGGCTTATAGGTCCCTTGGTCCCAATCTACAAATTCCATCTACCTCAAACTTCACTTGTATGAATTCTACTAACAATTCCAATGCTTCCCTATGCCAAAATTGGGTTGCCTTACCCCCAGGCCTCAACTGCCCAGCACCAGACTTATTCTTGGTTTGTGGCACCTCTGCTTACCACTGCCTGAACAGCACCCCTGGGGAAATATGCCTCCTCTCCTTCCTAGAGCTCCCCCTCATAATGATTTACACCGACTCTCAGATGCAGAGTCTTCTCTTGCCAAGGCCATGCCATACTCGAACCCCAATTATTCCTTTCACAGCTGGGGAGGGATGGAATAATAGGAGGACTTGGTACTGGCATTGGAGGAATTACTTCCTCTACTCAGCTTTACTATAAACTATCTCAGGAGTTAAATGATGACATGGAAATGGTTGCTGATTCTCTCCTAACTGCAGAAGCAGCTTAACTCTTTACTGCTGTGGCTCTTCAAAATAGAAAGGCCCTGAATCTGCTAACAGCAGAGAGAGGAGGAACCTGTCTCTTTTAGGAGAAGAATGCTGTTACTTTGTAAACCAATCAGATGTTGTCTTAAAGTTAAAGAAGGACCAATCGAGAGCAGGGCTAAAGACCTTCAAAAAACAGGATCCTGGAGCTTGTTTAACAGCTGGCTGTCCTGGCTCCACCCTCTTAGGCCCGTTTATAACCATTCTACTATTGCTGGCCTTCAGGCCTCTCATCTTTAACAGTCTTGTCAAATTCGTTTCTTCTAGAATTGAGGCCATAAGGCTACAAATGGTCCTGCAAATGGAACCCTGGATGTCCTTGACTCATGAGCTCTATCATGAATCTCTGGATTGATCTGCACCCCTGGAAGACTCCCCTCTGGAGGAAACCTCAACTTCAGGGCCCCTTCTAGGCCCCAATTCAGCAGGAAGTAGTTTAAGAGCAATTGTCGCCTGTGTCCCAATAGCAGTTGGACTTTCCTGTTGAGAGGGGGGATTGAGGGACTGTGTTAAAAAGACTTCTTTTCCTGGGTCTGCGAGGGGTGTGGTTTCAAATGCAGGGATTTCACAGCTCCCTGCCTCAGGTGGCTGGGGCTCTGAGCACCTCCTCCACGTGGACCAGGTAAAATTCTTTGTCTGATCTTCCTGCGCACGGGAAAGCCAAGTGGGGCTCTTTTGTCCCAAATTCCCACCAAAATCTCTGGAGGAGGGGGCTCTGTAACTCAAGGTTGTAGAACTAGTAGCCAATCCAGTCAGAGTCAAAGATCAATCACTCCAGAGGAAGTTTGAAAGAACTCCTCGCATTGGACGAGTACATGAATGGTGAGGGGATAACTCAAGGGTTAAAACTTCAGCTGCTCCTACCTGAACGGATTTCCTGCTCTGGGTTTCCCTTACACAACAGCGTGGTAGCTGTCTTCTCTCTTTCTCTCTCTCAGTCTAATGAATGCCTCTTCCGCAGAACTCTTTGGGTCCATGATTTTATTCTAACAGTAAACTCAATGCGCCTCTGGGTCCCCTTTCCCCATTCTTCAGGGTTAGAGAGGCCAAGAACCTACAAGCTCTGGGAGCTGGGTACACCCCCCCAGTTACATTTTCACATCTTTTCTTCCAGAGAAAAATGGTATCCAAGCCTGAAATTAATTTTTAAAATTATTTATTTACTGATTTATTTATTTTTTGAGACGGAGTCTCTCTCTCTGTCATCAGGCTGGAGTGGTGTGATCTTGACTCACTGCAACCTCTGCCTCCCGGATTCAAGCAATTCTCCTGCCTCAGCCTCCCAAGTAGCTGGGACTACAGGCACGCACCACCATGCCCAGCTAATTTTTGTATTTTAGTAGAGATGGGGTTTCATCATGTTGGCCAGGATGATTTTGATCTATTGATCTCATGATCCACCCACCTCGGCCTCACAAAGTGCTGTGATTACAGGCATGAGCCACCGCGCCCGGACTAAGCCTGAAATTTAAATGCTTTCTTTGAGATATACTCCAGAGATTTACTGATTTATCTGGTTTTCTCCCATATATATGTGAGGTACACGTTTTAATAAACTTCTGTTTGTATTTCTCTTGCGGATCTATCTTTTGTTATAGGAAGTCCCAGTTTAAAGGACACTATTTTTTTTTCCTCCCCTGCTAGCCTAACTTTAGTGAGTACTTTGAGCCTTGCAAAACTATGTCCTGTTGTAAAGAGATAAGAAGCTTGTGTCTCCTCCGGATAAAACCAACACAGGTGGTCCCTCAATTACCATGGTAAAGTTAGGATAAATGATGTGTAACAAGTCATCTTACTTGAGAATTAGTTATCATTTACCTTGAAAAGATAATAACTAGCTATTATTTATCTTCATGATGGTTGTGTCTGCTTGGCTATTACTATAGTTTGAAAGTCCACTCCAAAACTCATGTTAAAATTTGATTGCTATTGTGATAGTGTCAAGAGGTGGGACCTTTAAGAGGTAATTAGGTCATGAGGGCTCTACCCTCAGGCATGGATTAATGCCATTATCTCAGGAGTGGATTAGTTTTCGCAGGACTGAACTCCTAGTAAAATTCATGTTACCCCATTTTCTCTCTGCCTCATTGCTTGCTTACCATATAATGCCCTCTGCCATAGGATGACCCTTGCCAGATGCCAGTCATGCTCTTGGACTTCCCAGCCTCCAGAACCATGAGCCAAATAACTATCTATTTCCTTTTTAATAAATTACCCAATCTGTGTTATTCTGTTATAGCAGCAGGAAGCAGAGTAAGATTGCTATGTAAAGGGGTGTAATACCTTTCTGTCTCTGCAACCTCTTAGTGGATTGCCTATGATGTGTATCATATTCTGGTCTAAAACTGTTTTTTCCCTCCACTATCTCCATAGAGAGGTTTTCTAGGCCAAGAGAAGATTTTTTTATAAAAAATTATATTTCCCAGCCAGGTACAGTGGCTTACACCTGTAATCCCAATACTTTGAGAGGTTGAGGCAGAAGGATTACTTGAGCTCAGGTGTTTGAGACCAGCCTAGGCAGATTAGGGAGACCCATCTCTACAAAAACAAAAACAAATTAGCTGGGCATGGTGTTGCATACCTGTGGTCCCAGCTACTCAGGAAGCTAAGGTGGGAAGATTGCTTGAGCCTGAGAGGTTGAAGCTGCAGTGAGTCATGATTGTCCCACTGCACTCCAGCCTAGGTGACACATATATATATATATATGTATTTCCCCAAAGTTGGCAAGGCCTTTAACCCCCCTACCAATCAGTCACTAGATGTGGGTCACCTGAAGAAAGGGGGTACCCTAGATGCGCAGGCATCCTGCAGTGGAAGCAGCTGAAGGTCATCTACCAACAGCACTCCCAGCAGCTGGGACAAGAAGCCCTTCTTTGAAGGGGCAGCAGAATGATGATCAGTTTTCATTATAGCTTGGTTGTACTGTGTTGTTTTGTTTAACTGCATTTTTCTTTTAAACTGCTCTCAACACTTCAGAAACTAGCACATTTTTCTCACCCACTTGCGGAAGTCTCTTGAGAAGTGAGGTTCTCTTTGCCCTTCTCATGCCTATTTTTCATAATGAAAAATGACATATGACGAGTCAGTGACAGTGACAGAGAATCATACAGGTCTTCTGCTACTATAATATTGCTAACTTTTTATTTTGCCACCATAAACAGATTCTGTGAAGCCAAACCTGAAAACTGTGTTGGTTTTGTTTTACGGAGAGTGACTTCTCGGAGTTCTGCCCCATCACAAGAGCTTCATGAACTTTCTCAGGCGTCTTCCACTCCCACGCTCCAATACCAGAACTAGGATTTTGTAAGAGTACATGAGGGTGTTGTATTAGTCAGCTTTTCAGAGAAGTAGAATAATAGGATATATACATAGACATATATAGAAAGAGATTTATCATGCGGGATTGACTCACAGAATTATAAAGCTAAACCCCACAATCTGCTGTCTGCAAATTGGAGCCACTGGATGACAGTGGCGTAGTTCCAGTCCCAGACTGAAAGCCTGAGAACCAGGGCAGCAACTCGTGTAAGTTCTAGTCCAACTTCAAAGGCACAAGAACCAGGGCTACTGATGTCTGAGGTTGGGAGAAGATGGACGTCCCGACTAAACAAAGAGAGAAAATTCACCCTCCCTTTGCCTTTTTGTTCTATTTTGGCCATCTACAGATTGGATGACACTGCCCCTCACTGGTGAGGGCCGTCTTCTTAACTTTGCATATGTATACTCAGATGCTAACCTCTTCCAGGAACACCTTCACAGACGCGCCCAGAAATAATGTTTTCATCAGATACCTGGGCATGCCTTAGCCCGGTCAAGTTGACACATAAAATTAAGCATCACAGATGTCTCAAACCACTGTTAACCAACTTAAGCCAGAGAGAATCTGGGAAATAGAACTTCCTGCCAGTGCACACAGGTCTTCCTATGCGTTGCCCCTTGGCTTTCTCCTTTAGCTATGTTAAGGAACTTCTCTGGCTATCTCAAATTGTGGTCAGCATCAGGGACATCATCTCAAAAGAGTCAATTACATAGTATAGGGTGAATCTCAACTGCAGCTGTTATGGAGACGCCTTTGATGTCTGGATATTGTTGGACATTTCTAAGCTGGTTGATGGGTATGTAATTTCTGGCCCTGGTAGAGTCGTTTTTAGCTCTCCTGGGGATTCACCCATGGATCTCTTTTATTTCCTGCAAGAGAAGACTTTGGAACATACAGTGCATGAAATAACCTTTCAAATTCAGCTGAACTTCAGAGTATCACTTTATCCTTCTGGGAACATCAGGAAAGGGGCACTTGGAGTCATCAGAGCTCTAGGCCAGAGGTTCCCAGATTGTCTCTTCAGACAAATACAAACAAAAAGAGGACTGGGTGACTTATTTCAGGCAAATAGAATTTATGACAAAAAGCATCAAATGGGCCAAAGAAAAACATTTTATACGGAACAAAGGTACAATCCACAATAAAGATACAACATCTGGAATCTTTATGTGACAACAATGAAGTATGTTAGAAACATGAGGGAAAAAAATGCTTGAAAGACAATATTTGTGGGAGACTTTTAAACACAAATATCTCAAACTGACAGCTCAAATAAATAAAAATTGTCAAAAAAAATTAGAAGATCTAAATCATAGAATTTTTCTTTATAAAAAGAAAGTATGCCATTTTTTAAGCTTCTGTAAAACATTTACAAAAAATGATTGTAAACAGGATACAAAGATAAACTCAGTAAATTTCAAAGCATGAAATTTATATGAGCCATTTTATCATGTCACAAAGTAATAAAACTTGAAATTAAACAAGCAAATAAACCATCTGCTTTAAGGTGGAAGGCAAACTCCAAAACAGTTATTGTGACAAAATAAAATAAAAAATTATAGATATAGGCTTCTATTAAAATAATAAAATGAGGCTGGGTGTGGTGATTTACACCTGTAATCCCAGCACTTTGGGAGACCAAGGCAGTCGGGTCAGCTGAGGTCAGGAGTCCGAGGCCAGCCTGGCCAACATGGTGAAACCTCATGTCTACTAAAAACCACAAAAATTAGCCAGGCATGGTGGCAGGTGCCTGTAATCCCAACTACTTGGGAGGCTGAGGAAGGAGAATCACTTGAACCCAGGAGGGGAGGTTGCAGTGAGCTGAGGCCATGCCACTGCACTCCAGCCTGGGTGACACAGTGAAACTCTGTCTCAAATAATAATAATAATATAATGAGAACTGTTTTATGCATTCATGTAATAAACCCAAGTTACTGATCACCTACTAGATAGTATATATGGTTCTAAGAGCAGCATATAAAACACTGCCCTCACGAGACTTACATTCCACCAGTAGAGAGGGGAAGATAGCTTATAAACAAGTAAATAAATAAATAAGAAAATAGCAGGCGGTAACGCTCTTGCTTTAATTAAAAACGAAACATGATGTGACTGAGAGTGACTGGCATAGGAGTGGCACTACTTTTGGTTGGAAAGGCCTCTCTGAGGTGGCATTTAAGCTGAGATCTGAGCATTAGAAAGAATTCATCTGTGAAGATCTCGGAAAAGAACATTCCAGCAGAGAGAGGACCTACAGTGTATATCCAAGTTAGAGAATTGGATGCAGGAAGAGCAAAAATGAAAATACTTTAATTATTTATAGAAAATTATTTGAAAAGGCGAAAGAAAATTATAAAGTTAACAACCAAGATAAATAAGTGCAAAAACAAACAAAAAAGATAAGATTGATAAGCAAATCCAAGATTTAGTTACTCTGGAGGAAAAGTACAAAAGATAAGCATCTAATCAAGAATTTTAAAAAAATGCATAAATATAAAAATAAATCTGTTAAAACAATTTTAACAGAACTAAGATAACTCTAACACAAAAGAGAAAAAGTAGAGAAACAAGAAAAATAAAAGCATATCAAACTTAAACCAATCTTATATATACATCTGAAATCATAAACCTATAAATTGCATCCACAGAATATTAAATGACTCATGCTTCATAACCAAGAAAACTTTATTCCAGATAAGCAAGGGTAACTTAGAAAAACTATTAATATAACATGTTCCGTCATTTTTTCACAGTGGATAAGACATATCTTATAATCACAATGAATGAATAAAAGGTTTTGATAAAATTCAACACCTTTTCTGATTTAGAACTACTCTGGCAGCTTGGAAGAATAAACGAATGTGGACACCTTGCTTCACTCAATATGGAGAAATGGTAAATGATATATGATACATGTAATTAAAAGAATAGCTACGCTGAAGAAAGAAAGAAAGACAATAATATATAAACAGTGAGGGAGTTTAAAGCCAGCGTTACTAAATAATACAGTGATAAATTTGGGGATAGGAGTGAGGGTATCCAATCCAGATATTGTCTCTAATAACCATTAAGGGAAAGGATATATATGGTTTGCGGCCCGCCTAAGTTTCCAAGCTATCACTAACATCATTGCATAAAATTGGGACCTTGAGAGGTACCCTCCAGTGAACTAGGAACAAGAAATTCTCTGCCCAGAAAAGCAAAAGGGAAATTTGAATCTGCCTGGGACTCTGATCAGAGGAAAAATCCTTCCTTTAAAAAAAACCAAAACTTCAAGCCTGTCTTTAACCAAAATGTAAACTACCCAGGTGGCACAGGCATCCTCGAGTCCAAGAAATTAATGTCAACTGGTTTGGAGCCAGCAAATCAACTCAGCAGAAGGAGGCGTACATTTCCAACATCTAGAGTCGGGGTCAGCAAACTAAGGCCGTGGCCAAATACTGCCATGGCCTGCTCTTGTAGAACTTGTGTGTTAATGATTTTTACATTTTTAAAGAGTTATCATAAAAAAAAAAAGGAGGAGGAAGAGAAGGAGAAAGAGACGGAGACTCTCTGTAGCCTGCCAAGCCTAGAATATTTGCTACTTGGCCCTTTATAGAAAAAGTTTGCCAACCTATGATTTAGGTAACAGAGAGAACCCAAAGGGATAAAATACCCTTACTAAAGATCGGCTTACAATAAAAAATTACCACAAGACTAAACCATCCCCTATTTAGGAAAGTCAATAAACTCAATGGCTAGTAGGATTAAGTAGCTTTGCAAATTCTAGACAATAGTACAATCTGAAGAGACTATAAAAAAGCATTTTTTAAATAATTAAACTGTACTCTTAGCCATTCTGGAGGCAGAGAATGGCTTGAGCCCAGGAGTTTAAGGCTGTAGTGCTCAATGATGGTGCCTGTGAAGAGCACTCTAGCCTGGGCAATATAGTGAGACCCTATATGAATAATAATAATGACAAAAGAAAATATTTTCCGCCCTCTCCACCAAGACAGAGTCTTGGTCTGTCACCCAGGTTGGAGTGCAGTGGTTTGATCTCAGCTCACTGCAACCTCTGCCTCCCGGGTTCAAGAAATTCTCCTGCCTCAGCCTCCTGAGTGAGTAGCTAGGATTACAGGCGCTTGCTACCACGCCCGGCTAAGTTTTGTATTTTTAGTAGTGATGGGATTTTACTATGTTGACCAGTCTGATCTCGAACTCCTGACCTTGTGACCTGCCTGCCTCAGCCTCCCAAAGTGCTGGGATTACAGACATGAGTCACCACGCCTGGGCAGAAATAGATTTTTAAAAGAACCTTTATAAAAGAAAATGTAGTTGCTGGAATTATAATTCAAAAGAAAAATTAGATAGCAGATGTAAACACAATTGAGGAAGTAATTAATGGACTAGAAGGTAAATCTGAGATTAACCAGAATGTAACACAAAGTAATAAAGGGATAGAAAATATTAAAAGGAAGTTAAGAGTTAGGAAGAATAGACTAAGAAGGAATTATTAGTTATAATTCCCCAAAGAAAGATTAGGAGAAGTGAGAAAGAATTATTTGAAGATAAAATTATTGTGAATTATTCAGAAACAATAAAAATATAAATCCTTATATTCAATAAATACATTAAATCTTCAGCAGGATAAAAAGAAATACATCCAAAAACTAGGCACATTACAGTAAATAATTAAAAACAAAAGAAAAAGAAAATAAAAGTAAGCAGAGTGTGGCTGAGCTTGATGGCTCACACCTATAATCCTAACACCTTGGGAGGCCGAAGTGTGCAGATCACCTGAGGTCAGGAGTTCAAGACCAGCCTGGCCAACATGGTGAAACCCCGTCTCTACTAAAAATACAAAAATTAGCCAGGTGTGGTGGTGGGCACCTGTAATCCTAGCTACTCAGGAAACTGAGGCAGGAGAATCGCTTGAACTTGGGAGGCAGAGGTTGCAGTGAGCCAAGATCATGCCACTGCATTCCAGCCTGGGTGACAGAGAGAAACATAAATGAAAACTGTGGCCGAGGTTGCTATATAGCCACTCAAATATATTCCGAATCGTCCAGAAAAACAGTTGTAGTTGAGCATATGGATGCTAATGTTAGTGTTCTATGAGGAAAGCATGTCTTCTAGATATGACTTTGGAATTGTGTAATATTTTACATAATTATGAAACAAACTTAAAGTTTAAAAAAAGCAATCCCTAAAAGTGGAAAGTAAAAGAAAACAATTCTAACATTTGTCTAAATAGTGGCATAACCACATAGAGAGAGACTGGTCAAAGTGACTTTCAGAAATAGTAAGTTGACTGTATATCGCTAGTGGTATATACCCTAAGAGCAAAAACGATGACATAGAACAATTCTAAACTATTCACAGCTGGGTGTGGTGGCTCATGCCTGCAATCCCAGCACTTTGGGAGGCCGAGGTGGGTGGATCTCCTGAGGTCGGGAGTTCAAGACCAGCCTGACCAACATGGAGAAACCCCATCTCTATTAAAATACAAAATTAGCCGGGTGTGGTGGCGCATGCCTGTAATCCTAGCTACTCGGGAGGCTGAGGCAGGAGAATCGATTGAACTCGGGAGCAGGAGTGGGAGCCGGAGGTAGTGGTAAGCCTAGATCGCGCCATTGCACTTCAGCCTGGCCAACAAGAGAGAGACTCCATCTCAGAAAAAAAGAAAGAAAAAGAAAAACCATCCACAGTAATCATATGGTTAGTGGTACCAATGGTATTATCATGTGGGCATTGTGGAATAAAGCAAAGAGTAATTGTGGGATAAAGCAAAGAGTAATTACGGTACTGTATTTGTCTGTTAGGGCTGCTATAACAAAATACTATAGACTAGGAGCTTAAGCAACAGAAATGTATTTTCTCACAGTTTTGGAGGCTAGAATTTCAAGATCAAGATGCTGTCAGGGCTGGTTTCTGCTGAGGCCTCTCTTCCTGACTTGTAGACAGCCACCTTCTTACTATGTCTTCACATGACATTCCCTCCATGCACACTGGGAGAGAGGGAGAGAGAGGGAGAGGTCACTGTCTCTTCCTCTTCTTCTTCTCCTTTTTTATAATAGAGACAAGGGTCTCACTATGTTGCCCAGACTGGTCTCAAACTCCTGGCCTCAAACAATCCTGCCATCCTTGCCTCCCAAAGTGCTAGGATTGCAGGTGTAAGCCACCTCACCTGGCCATGACTTTTCCTCTTCCTGTAAGGATACCAGTCCTGTCAGATTAAGGCCTCACCCTTATGATCTCATTTAACCTTAATTTCCTCCCTAAAGGCCCTATCCCAAACACAATTATCCCTTGGTATCCATGGGGGATTGGTTCCAGGACTCTACATCACGCCAAAACCTGCAGATGATTAAGTCTCTTATATAAAATGTATTTTATATATAATATAAAATATTATTTAAATATAACCTACCTATATCCTCTCACATACTTTAAATCATCTCTAGATTACTTATAATCCCCAATACAATGTAAATGTTATATAAAATGTTATATAGTTGTTATACTGTATTGGTTTTTAAATTTGTGTTATTTTTTATTACTGTATGATACATTTTTTTCCCAAATGTTTTTGACCCTCAGTTGATTGAATCCATGGATGTGGAACCCACAGATATGAGGGACCAACTGTGTAGTCACTGGAGGTTACAACTTCAGTGTATGAATTTTGGGACATACACCGTTCAGTCCAATAACAGGTACCATTGAAAACTGAAATTTTTCATATAGGAGAAAGGAAATACAGATGTAAGATAGCTAAGACTAAGTAAAAAGTCTATAGTCCTGAATATGAGTAAAAACTATCAGTATGAGCATTGTATGAGCATTCATGTATGTATGTTCATACATGTATGCAATATAACATATTATACATAAGACAATAGAATTTATATATACCACATTTGTCTATTGAAAAGGCCTGGAAGCAAAGATCAACTTAGTAGCAATGAGACCACTAGTACCCAGATTATAGTCTCTAAATACCATTTCCTAATCAAACGAATCAGAGAGTCTTAGAAAAAAATCTTTAATTCTAGGCCTGAGAAGGGAAATGTACAGGCTTTACGTATAAAACCTTACCATCCCTGGTAGCAATAAAGTTATTAGTTCTCATTTCAGCGGGTTTATGAACCAACTCGAATAGTCTTCCCCAGTCAAATATAGGATAATTTTATTTTTGGAATTGATTTTGACTATAGAGTATCTGAGCTTGCTTGCTCACTCTGGCTAGAATTCTATTAGTTATCTGATATCCTTTTAATGAATTCCTCTTTTGCTTTGAGTAAGTCAGATTTATTTTTTACTTGCAACTAAGAAACCCGACAAATGAAACTTGCCTAGCATGACTTAAGGCATAATTGATGTTCAGTAAACGGTGATTTCCTTCCTAGGGGTCAAAATCTAGTATGACTTCTTCTCAGATTTTAAAAACTCTGAGGGAAACTTTCTCCCTACGAGGATTTTCCTCTTCCACGAGGGAGATTCTGCCTCTGTTCACACCACCTGCAGTTCCCCTACTCTCCTCTACTCAAGGGAACAAGGTCTGGAAGCCAACTGATCACAGTCTAAGGTTTTGACTGGGCCCCAGTAATCAGTGGGCAGGGCTGCTTAGCATCCAGTTCCTGTTCTGCACCTTCTGCTTCCTATCTCCCAATCGTAAGCAGACATAAGATCTCTTAGGTCTTCCTCAATTTGATGCTAAAGAGTAAATGCATTTAATACTCCTCTTAGAGGCTGGCTCTCTCTATCAACCAATATGCCTAACATTTCAATTTGAAGAGAAGTAAAAAATTCCAGGTACACATTGAGGCTTAAGACATGCTCAAGTTTACCTTTTCAGAAAACCCTCCATTGGGAATTATCAGGTGCTGACTTAGCCATTAATCGTATTACTCATGATTCTCATTTCCTGCTGTTTCTTACCTGGCACAGAACTCCCTTGGGAAATTAATGGCAAGATGAGGTGATTTAAAGACAGGACTCAGATATTCTTGGGTTCCTCACAGAGGAGAAGAGGGGTGATACCACCAAGTAACACCAAAACCCCTCTCTCATTCTTACAGAATCACTAAGAGACGGGAAACAAAGTGCAAAAGAATATAGCATAGATACTGACATTTCAACACAGTGACTCTGAAGTTTATGCTTAGGGGCTCTGACAAGCGGGCATAAGGTAGAAAGGAGCAGAGGAGGAGGCCAGTGGGAGGAGAAGGAAGGCAAAGTGAGAGGATGGCCTCCTTTGTGCTCTTCACTCTGCTCTACCTCATTCAACTCTCCGCCATTAATTCCTACCTATACATCCAAGGAAGAGAGGGATAAAAAGGGTAATGAGGATGAGTCACATTCCAAGGTATTTTATTGGCCACAGCCTTTTCTTGGGTGTTCATGTCTTGGGAATTTCTCTTTTGTACCTCCGGTGTGCTAATAGCATGCTTATACCACCTATGCTCCAGACTTTAAAAAGAGGCTCATTTCTCTCTCCTTTTGTTGGCATGCTTTTCCTTGGATTCATCTTTTCTTGCTGTCAGACAGTTAAAATAGTGAAGCCTGAGAAAGAGGTATAAACATAGGGGGGAAGCACCAAGAAGGTCACTTGGACATTAAAAAAAATTTTTTTTTGTAGAGATAGGGTCTTGCTGTGTTTCCCAGGTTGGTCTTGAAATCCTGTCCTCAAATGATCCTCCCAGTTTTGCCTCACCAAACACTAGGATTACAGCCATGAGCCACCACACC